>JAVDBV010059870.1:0-16466 GCA_032619315.1 Piper longum
ATATATATATATATATATATATATATATATATATATATAGACACACACACACACACTTGTACATGTTAATTTGACAAGGTGGCCCCTAATTGCACTTTTAGGGGAGGATTTATCCGTTTTAATTCAAGAAATCTTATTGATTTTTATCGCAATTGTTTTTAGTGCGTAAATTAGTTTTCATGTCATCTATATAATAGCATGTTATTGTTCTGTGCATTCATCCATGCATGACAATTAGTATCTTCATCTTAAGACTCCGCGAGTAGCTCCACACAAGTTAGGTTCAACTTAACCAACCTAACAAGAACTAGTGACATTCTGGTTCGGTTCCCAAGGGTGCACCAAATTTGGGGTGTTACAAAAGTCTTCCATCTTTAATTTCTTTCGATCATATGAGTGGCACGCTCTTGGATTCTGCATGTCTCTACTCCTCTCTTGGACCTCTGAGATGGTCCTTCTCCAAAAGAACCAACCATGAGTACCAAAAGTGATATGATCATCTAAAGAAAAGCCAGTTTCCCTTGCAGCTTGGAGGTGATTCGGTAACCAATAGAATGACCGATCGTGGAAAAGAGCAGGCCTTGTAAGTTCATGGCCAGAAAGCTTTCAATAACAACTTCAGTGGTTGGCAATGGTCGGGGCATGCTTCATGACACAGGGTGAGGCAACACAGACAATGGCGAGACTTGGATAGTCACGAGTTGGCTGGGAACTTCTCAACACTGATCAGTTGGGCACAACGATTGGTTGAGCTTGCCGAAGGAGACTAAGGACACCTCCGGCAGTCAGTGGTAAGTTGCAGGAGGTCTGATGTAGCAATGGCAAAGCAACTGTAGCAGATCAGATGATGACAATGTTTGGCTCCGATGAGAGGACCTTTGGTTAGGGTAAGTGTTTTAAGCCGATCAACTTTCCAAATTCGTGTGGCTACTGATCGACTTACCAATCATCAATTGAAAAGGTTTAGTCAACCAAACTCTCAATCGATCACCAATCGAACTCGAGAAAACTCAGACACAAGAAAAAATGTTGATTTTTTCAATTTTTAAACTCCAAACAAGGATGTTTAGAATTGTTGGAAGAATATACATTACTTATTCACCAGTAGAAAAATTATCTTTTGAAACTGCAAATTCGGTCGTAAATAGGTAACCGCATTGCAAGAGAATTACAACTACATCAATTTTGCAAACGATAATTTGTGATACCAACACTCAACAAGAAAGGATCAATGGATGTGTGCACCAACCTACAAAGTGTTGGGTTTATCCCACATTGGTCGTGAATGATCTTAATGATTTGTATATAGGCTAATGGGAAAGCCTTATTTCTTGAGTTAACTTTTGGAATAAGAGAGACCCGTGACACCTATTGCAAGTCTCTTTTGGGGCCCAAAGGGCGTAACAAGCAGTATCATATCCCAGGGGTACCTAACAAGTGGTATTAGAGCTTGGTTGGGGGTTCAAAGGGCCCAAAAAGTAGTATCAGAGCCCAGGGGTACCTAACATAAAGAAGTACGTTCAATGCTATGGCATGACAACACCCAACATGAATAACAAACAAACTATAAATAAATAAAATAAGAGAGTAACTATATCAAAACAACTGTTGAAGCTGAAATGTGAATATCTCATCAAGACCTGGCATCGTGTCGATTTGCTCATACATTAGCTGGTTTGAGCATACGTCATCATGCATCAACTAAATACATGAATACATATTAAACGTAAACAAAAGAACAAAAGAAACAACAACGCACTGAGCAAAAGTGTGTGTAGCAACTTTCTATCCTTCCACTAAAGCTGACCTAACATAGAGGAATATCATACCTACATATACCGTGAGTAGGTGCATATGTAAGTTGCAGTTGGCTCTGGAGAGGCATGAAGTAGGGCGCTGCTCACGGTATACACAAGGTCAAGTCCACCAATTCTCGGCTCACTGAAATTAGATGAAAACTATATATAGGGCTGGGAAGGGAATCATATAAGTAGGCTCGAAGGCAACGCGAGGTGGTGTTAAGTTCGAAAACAACATGAAGGATCTCATCCTCAAGGTTATTAATCCTAAGTAAAATATGATTAAATGACTTGTGTTAAGTGAGATCCAATAAAATAGCCACTTAACACATCTTACAATCTAGAAATCATATCTACGATAGACTAGAGCGATAATGCTAAGAAGAGTTTTCACAGGCCTGAGGTCCAAGCTCCAAGTGTGACGGTACATCTATTGTGAGCTCGGACACCAAAACTTACATTGGTACCCATTGCTAAGAAAAAGACTAATAACTCTATATGATGTATGGTCAGGGCATGTACTCACATTGACAATAACAACACTTAAACAATCAACAACACCATATGAATCAACAAACAAACACTGAGCACACAAATCAAAATGTAACAAGCAATAAACAAATAATTAAATAAAGCAAGTCAAATAAATAAAAGAACATTGAATAAAAATAATAGATGCACGAGTAAACATTACAATAATAATAAATGGCAACTCAACATATATGAAAATAAATAATAAATAATTATTAAATCAGTATTTAATTAATAATTAAATAAATAAATTTACTCATGAATAAAATAATGATATAAATAAATAATACATAAATCAAGAAAAATAATAATATAAATAATCCTACATGATTTTGTACTAAATGAAAGTAAATTTTAACACATACACGAGTTAGTAAACAAATAAATAAATAAATAAATAAATAAATTATTCAGTAAATTAATAAATGAATAAATAATTAACAGTAATTAATCGTGAATAATAACAATATAATTATCAAATATGTAAAAGCACATCTAAAAACGAGTATATGATAACATCTATGTGAGTAAATAATTAAATTAAGAAATAATTATATAATTAACTAATTAAATAAATTTGATAAATGTAAATAATATTTATATTAATATCTAAATATATCATCAATGACAATCAATACTCATACAAGTTTGCATCATATACGATGAATAAATAAATAACAAGAGATAAATCAAATAATGAATAAATAAATAAATAAATAAATAAAGAAATAAAAGCACTCATAACATTAAAATGTACCAAATAATGTGGTTATGCATTTAAACTATTGTAGGGATTCTCGAATTACATAAAATAATTGAAAGAAGAGTGAAAGCGAGCTGAAAACTGGCGCTGAGTCAGTTGAGTGAGATAGAGTCAACTCAGCCAAGTCGAGCTCTTGGGGGAGCAAGGTAAATCGGTTAGCTAGGCATACAAGTCTGGACTATTGGACGCGGATGCGGGCAGGCGAATATGGCCTGACCAGGGAAAACAAAAACATCAGACTCAAGCAAGGGGACACGGACAATGGCAATAGACCACGACAGTTGCCGGGATGCCCTCCGCTAGAAAATGCTAATGGGGGTGAGGCTAGGGTTGCCACTGGTCAGAATTGACAGCCTAGGCAACAGTGAGCACGGTGGAAGCGGAGAACGACCAAGAAGTTGGGTTATGCCACTGAAAGTGATGGCTTTGTCAACAACAAACACGGCCACGAAGGCGTTCGACATTGGTCTCAATAGCTCGGTCGTGGAGGGGGCAGCGATCCGGGTAGTCAGCCTTGTCAGAGGGAGGTTGCTGGTGCTGGGAAATGGCCCGAAAGGTAGCGGCGGCATGAAATACCGGCAAACAAAATGTTGTCGTAAGCAACGACTATGGATTTGGTATTTATATAATTGGGTTTGATATTAAGATACCAAGTATCCATTTTATAATAGTCTTGTTTGGTTTCGAATATCGGGAACCCAATATCTAATTTCAATAATATATTTTAAAAATATATATTTAATATGATTTAAAGTTTATTATAAAGATATATGTATTTATAAATAAAATTAATATGTTTTCAATTTTATATTTTTAGTAGCTCATTTAATCTTCTTATTTTTAGATAATTATTTGCATTTAATTTTTCATCATGCTATTTAATTTAACTTTTATAATATAATCAGGTTTGGGTTTACTAAACAGGTTAAAGTTTAGTGAATAGGTTTGGGTTTACTAAATGGGTTCTAGTTTAGTAAACAGGTACGTGTATGGATATAAAATATTAAATAGTAAATGATACAATTTGATCAAATGGTTTAAACTAATCATTCAATCGGTTTACTACGAACAATACTGGACCGAACTCGACCGATAGGAACGTGTGATCCGGCCTCCATCCTCCACCTCACCACCGGCTTCCACCCGGGCCCACCGTCACCGCCGCCTTTGCGGTTGTCATCGCCACTGTTACCGCCCTCGCCCCTTGCCATGGCCCTTTGGTATGAATAAAGTAGATATAATAAAAATATGTGTAATGGTAATTATGTTAGTGAGTGAAGAATAAAATAGTAATAGGCATGATTTGAAATTGTATAAAAAGAGGGAAGGATGGACAAATCTGGATATGATTTTTGTGCAATATATGAATTGATTCTTTTCTTTGTGAGAAAGGCGCGGATTGTTCTTCTTCTACTCTCATCCATCTTCTTCTTCGATTCTCCATCTTCATTCCTCATCCATTTTGCTCTGTTTTGCTTTGCTTTGATCCAACCATGGCACCATCAAAGCAGTACAACAAGCAAGGCAAAGGTAAGGATTTGGTACCCAGCCCAATTGAGTCAGATCCTACCACCCTCGCCCCTATCACCCTGTCGCCATCGCCCCTTACCCGTCACCGTTGCCGCCGCCATTCCTCCGACTTCACTTCTGCCACTCCTGCTCCCTCACCATCCTCCTCTCTGACTCCTCCCACCTCTATCCCTCCCTCTCCCCATCCCCGCGGTCACCGTCACTGTTCCCGTTTAGGTAACTCCCCACCATCACCCGATGAGCTGCGATGTCTGCATTTGCTGTAAAGCTTCTTTCTTTCAGTGATTTGGGTTGAAACTGTTGTAAATTGTTAGCCTTTTAGTATTTTAAGGCTTACCAATTTATAAATGATAGTTTTTGTGTTATTTGGATGTATGATCTGATTGTTTTTGTTTCTGGAAGTGTATGAAAGTAGTGGGTTTTCCTGAATATATGTGGCCGATCTGCATAGCATGTTGGTTTTTTTTTATGCGTGGCAAGGTCGATCTGCATAACATGTTGCTTTTTTTATTGATGTCTGATATCTTGCTCTTAGTTTATGCAGAGAACTGTAGTGCTCATTGCGCTGGTAAGTTACCTGTTCTTGTCTGCCTTAAACTTATGACTTTTGACCACCGATGCTGAATTCGAGCCTTGGTGTTCTTGCAACCTTTAAATGTCGTTGTGTTTTTAATATGTTATTACAATCTTTAAATGGTTTGCGAACTTTGCTCTCTACTGCTCTTTGAATAATTTTTTTGTGAATAAAATGTGCTTATAATAAATGTTTTCATTTTGCCAGTAAGCTAGTTGATTTGTGATGCTGGAGTGAATAGGATTGGAAAAAGTGGGAAGCATGTAATTTAGGGGATTTCTGTCTCTATATCGAACAAGGATTTTAGGTTTTCAATTTTGTGTTAGTTCTGCTTCCAGTACATGGTCATTTAGTTTAGTACTTAACTATGCAGGACTTCTTTCTATAGCAAATGCTGGGCTTGACACAAACGGATCTCAATTCTTCATCACAACTGTGACAACCAGGCTTTTTTTAAGCAGAGAGTTCATTTGTAGAGACCAAAAAAAATGCTATAAGTTTTACTGACATATTTCCTTCTAATAACAGGTTGGACGTAAGCATGCAGTTTTTGTGAAAGCGCTTTCAGGAAATGGATGTTGTGTACAAGATTGAAGTAGAAGGAAGGCATACAAGTTCCTGTAGCGTTTCTCACTTTTTGGAAACGAGAGGACTGTTGGTAGAGCTGGAAAAGGGTTATAAATCAGAAAAAAAGGCTCTAGAAGTTTTGTATAGAGGGGGATACTTTTGCTCACCCTATATATATGAAAAAAGGGTTTACTGCTCAGATTAATTGCCTCTAATGAGCTAAATTGTATTGTGATGAGCTAAATTGTATTATTTGCTGCTAGGAACTTAATTTTTTGGTAAATTGTATTTCATTCTAAATATTTTAAATTCAGTTGGTGGTTATTTTTTATATATTTTGCAACCGCTTTGTAACGGAAAGCAGTTGCAAATGATTTTTTAATTTCCTTTGAAATTTTTTGCAACCACTTTGCAAGGGAAACACGGTTGCGAATAATAATATTCTTGTATTTGCAACTGCTTTGCAACGAAACTGCAGTTGCAAAGTTTGCAAGCGCCTTGGCTGTCGCAAAATTTGCAATGCAAGACTAGTTACAAAACAGTTGCAAAGTTTGAAACCAGCTATCGGTTGCAAATTTGGCAACTGCAAATTTCCCAGTTGTAAAATTCATTATCAACTTTGGCTTCAGTGTTTGCAAAATGCAGTTGCAAATCTAGTCGTAAATATTATTTGCAACCGAAAATAGGTCTTTAGCAACTGCATTTTGAGATTGCAAAAAACAATTTTTTTACTAGTGATTCTAGCTTGTCTCAAACATGATAAAAAAATATTTTTAAAACATTCCCCCAATTGACTTATATATATACAAAAATATTTTCCAAAAACAATACATACACTTGTTGATATTCAATAAAATTTTTCAACAAGTGAGTACTAAAATAATTTTGAAATACTAAAATAATTTTGAAAATAACTTTGAATCATTTTAACCCCCTTTTACCTATTTGAAAATAATTTTAAAAAATATTTGAAAGGTTGCGTGTACATTATTAAGTGAATCCATGGGATGAGGAAGGAGTCTATACCTCTCTTTGGCATTATCTTTGAAATCCACATTACCTTCTCTTTTTGGACAATGGTCTTCCACTTGCACCTCCATTGGACGTATCCCTTCTTATCACAAAAATGATAAGTTGGTACTCTTCTTGGAGCACGGGAGGCGATGATATGTTGACATGGCTTCTTCCCTTTCCTTAGGGCATATCTAACCTTCTCTTTCCTAGGAGCAAAATACACCATCTTCTCCTTCCTTGGAGCATACATGGGCTCCTTCTCTTGCTTGGAGCTGGTAGAGGCTTGTGAGACCCACCCTCCAAGCATCTTGTTGGTATCATCTTCTTTGGAAGCTAGTTATTGTTGAAGTTCTTCCTCTCTTGCTTTGCAATGTTTGAGCTCCATCTCTTTACATCTTAGATTTTCTTCAAGGGCATCCTTCTTGTAGTGATTGTCTCAAGTTGTTCTTTGAGTTTCTTGTTCTTCTTGGGCACATGAGTTATTTCCACATACAGCTCTTCAAAAGCCCTTTCAAAATCCTCTTCTTTTTCCTCCCCTATAACTATGAATGTAATATTTCCAAAAAGTTAAGTTACCCCAAAATCCAATACCTAATAGGATAAAATACAATATATTGTTGGGGATGTGCTTTAGATCTTCAAATTAGGTAATTCACTTTTGAATAAATGACTAAGCCTATTAGTTTACACTACTTGTGTTGGGCCTTTATAAGTGGTATTAGAGGGAACCCAAAACTGTGTTAGATGGATGGTGGTATGTGAAGAAAGGAATTCTGAAGATGGAATTTCCTTCAAGTGGGTGGAATGTAACATCCCCAAAAAAGTTAAGTTAGCCTCATATCAAATACCTAGTGGGGTAAGATCTAATATATTAGTTGAGATGTGTTTAGTATCTTCAACTTGGTTTATCACTTTTTAAGAGATGGCTAAGCCCATCAATTTGCATTGATTGGTTCGAGCCTTTACAGGAAGCAAAATTCACTTAGATAATCATCTTCATCATCATCCGACTCCATGGTGGCTTCAAGAACTTTCTTCTAGTTCAAGAACTATAAAGGGATATCATCTTTAAAGTTTTATTTAACTGCGGAAAAGCTCGACGAAAGGACCCAACATCAGAGGATCAAATAAAATGCCACTAACGCCATCCTACGTCCAAAACTTGGTGAAAACCTCACTCACGCAGCCAAGCAACAGAGATAAAGCAAAAGAGTCCTACACACCTGAATGAGTTGAGCTCCCCATCCTAACTCGGCAAGCTCACTTTGCATATCCTAACAAGAAGTTGAAACCAGAATCACTATCTGATCGCATTGGTACACAAAACGAGGCAATTCTCCACACATGCACGACTTAAACAAATTACTTAAATTAATTATCTTATTTAGTGAAGTGTTAAGACTCATTAAGTAACCTTAGTTAGGGATTGGTGTTGCAAGTACCTTTAGTGAAAAGTTTCATACTTAGGGTTTCGTCAAACAATCATAACCAGATGATTTTTCGGATAGGCTAAATGATGTCTAAATTGGCTGAAATTTGGACCAGTGGGCTTTGACACTCTAAGAGTTTTAAAAATTATCAAGTACTGATCCATGGATAAACATGGCAAAAAAGGTCCGCTAAGGTTGGATGGAAGAGTGTTCCTAGGCTGCACGCCAATTTTCCTAAGTCTTATTTATGGGCATGGAGACTTCAAATGGACCTGGGTAAAAGAGTACGGCTAGCCAACACCATGAACTACCCCAGTTAGAGATCAGTTCCAAAACACAAGTGGACCTGAGTGGGCTTGGGAAATGTAGGCATTGGCCAAAGGATTTCTAGAATTGGCTAGACCTGTGTGGTTTAGGAAATTCCCACCAAACTATATACAAAACCAATTGCTCAAAAATTTTATAGAGATGCTACTAGAACATAACCTAAGGTCTGGGTAAAATTTCACTGCTCACGCTTAGCTCAATGACTTTTACAACCGGAGCTAGGAAATTGGGGTTACACCCTTCATTCACGTGCACTCCCAAAATTTGAGCTGACTACTACCTAACTAAATTTTGCTTAAGCCAAAAATTTACATGTTGATAGTAGTAGACATTTACTAATTCATTATACAATATTTTTATAGATTTTGTAAAAATATTTTAGGGGCTCAACTAGGAGCACAAACTCAAAACATAGCCAAGCATACCAAAAACACAACAAACACATACAACGATTAGGGGTTTTATTCAAGCCTTAACTAATGTCATTTTAACTTGGTATGTAGTGAGACATAGCCAACACCTAACACAACAAACATAAAAATGATGGCATGCAAAAGAGACCCGAAATAGGGTGAAAAAATTCGGCAAAGTGGTGGTAGGTTACTAAAGACAGTAAAGCCACCACTTATATCATGGAAAAATATGATTAGAGAGAGTTATAATAATTCTAGTAAGATTGTACAAATAGGTGACCGTAGCATACTTAAAAATATATAACTAATTAATGCAGCATGCTAAAATCATGAAATCCACCTTCTAAATTCTCCTAATGTACATGGATGCAAGAGAAAATAATGCAAGACAAATCAAGCCGAGCACACAACTATTAATCACCATGGTGCTTGCCTGCAAAAGGGAAAGCCTGCAAGCACAATGGTGCTTGCCTCTGTGATCCAGACCATGGATAGTATGGTCCGCTGACGTCATAGGCAAGGCTGGACCGAACTACAACATGGGTGTAGCAGAAGGATGTTGTATTGGCACCTTGTCATGAAACCCTTATTCAAAATCTAGCAAGCGCAAGAGCGTTGGTAGGGCACCCTTGCACTAGCATTAGATCCCATGCACATAGGATTTGGACGCTAAGGCAGTTGGGGCGACCTTGAAAACCACATTGCAAGTTTGCAGGGGCAAGGATCGTCTAGAAAGGGTTTCAAACACATGACAACTAAACAAGACTAGTGAGAAACACGGTCCTAGACCTAACTAGACTCGAATCAAATAAAAACCAAAAAATAAAAGCCAAATAGCTTAGTGTCCAGCCACGTGGTCAGAGCACTAGGGGAGACTAAGGTTGTGACTTGCACATACTATACCACACATACACACATGACAAAAAGGATCGGGCAAGCAACTTGATTTGGGTCAAGCTGAACTAAAACTAAAATCGTTGAGCAAAAGGCTTGGTTTTACAATAATGATAGATAAAGACACTGCAATGGTAAGGGATATATATATATATATATATATGATAATGCTGAGAGCTCATTATTGAATAGGTTTAACACATCCAACAAAATGCTTATAGGAAACTCCTTCACTTACAACATCTTTTTATTGATGGAAAAAAATAATTTCCAAAGAATTCAAAAGTTGATTTATGAACATTAATATGCTCCAAAATTTTAAACTCTAAGCTAGTAATGATTGGCTAGAAAGATTATTTGGAAATAATAAGATACGGATAGTGTTTCTATCTAAACATACTTTAAGTAGAGACATGAAATCTATACAACGATCCAAAAGCATGACCAATGTGCTTAATGACTAGTTTTCAAATATAAGAACAACTTGCATATACAACCCAATAGGGCTTCCATTGAGTCAGGTAATCTCCTAAGTGACTCTACATGATTACAAAATAATGTTTGGCTCCAACCCAACCCATATTGGATTTAGGTCTAGGACTTTGGGCCTCTATTAACACCTATTCTATATCGGCATCGGGTCTCTAAGGAATAGCAGCCAAATCCAAAATACTTTATATTTTCTATGAAAATTTTGATTAAACTTTACATAATTTAGCATAGATATTATAACACCCCAATTCGGCCCACTCACAAACCAAATCAAAATGATAAACTTTAGGATGCTAATTCACACCCATTAAAATACAAAATCAACCCACAAGGACCTAAACCACCCAAGACTTGAGCGATTCTAATGTGTAAACAAAATACCCAAAAGCTTATAATTACACTTATAGTTGGGCTCATGCAAATAAGACATCGTAAATGTGTCTAAGTTACAAACAAGCCTAAGATTTCTAGAGAAAATCTAGTAATATCTCCCCTATAACTAGGACATTGGAAAATTTTTTAAAACCTATAAATATTCACAATTTATAAAATCACACATAGCATTCCAAAAATTTCATTTCACATACAGAACTTTCAGGAGGTGTTCCATCTCATTCACATCACATCATAGAGAATTTACAATCAATTTCTTTTACATTCTTACAGCTCTTAGTTTTCCTGGTCTTCAAATGGGAGCTTTAGCCTATAAAAAAGCCTATAAGCTCCTCCAACGTATAAATTTACTTCACTTTGGATACCTGCATAAATAACATGGTGTAGGGTACCTCAGATATATTTAACCTTTAGTGCTAGGACTCCGACTCATGGGGAATTCCTACACGAAATAGGTTTGACCTTCATGCCTCAGAGTATTCCATCTGCAAAACAAAAATATAAATTAAGAATAACAAACACAAATACAGAAATCTAGCTTGCATTTCAAAATGGCCTGAGGCCCCACATTTCACATTGACACAATAGCCAATAACACCTCTACAAAACAAGGATGGAGGGATACACAAAACAATACACAAAGGTAGCAAGTACAAAACAACACAAGCAGCCCAACCCAACATCCTCCAAAATTCCTCGTGATCCGTGCACCTAGGGCAACAACGAGTATAAGAAAATGCGTCAACAATGAGTATCACTAATTCTCAAATAACTAATACGTGAAACAACAAAATTGGCATATGGACAACTCATTGTGCACAAGAAAATTTGAATGAAATCAAAAGCTTCTCCACACACACACACACAATCTAAATCACGGTACAACCAATAAGGCCTAATCATAATCACAGGGATATCCACACACACGAACAAGAATACTTGGTTGTAACAATTAGTACTACATATAAACTAGAATCTGGTCTATGGGACCATGCCCATGGCCAATAGGGCCTAAATGATCACAACTGAGATATAACATGATCTGAATATACTCAAAGAAGAGCACACACATGCTGAAATACTTAAATACACACTGCTAGTAGTTACTACTCTGATAATAATGATCACATAATTAACCACTAACCAAGTGCCATAGGAGTGTATCGAGTGGGCCCTTTGGTTAGAGTCATGCTCTCGCCCACCATGCATGTACTAAGAATCCAAAAACATATAATAAATATCAGGCTTGGGTAGAATTGCTTCAAATAGCACTAAAGTACAACTTTTGATATGGATCTTGTATTTTGAAAAACTCATCAAGGGATCTCATCATTGAGATTTTATTAATCCGAAAATTTGATAAGATGACCTGTATATTGTGGGATTTGATAAAATGCCACTAGCTACGTCATACGATGTGAAAGCAAAACACGTGAGCTAAGTAGTAGATCAAGCTAAGGGAGAGTACTAATAGACCTAAGAAGAGCTCCTCGTCCTACTAGGGCAAGTTTGACTTTGCATGGCCAAACAATGTAGACCACTACTCAAATCTTGTATAATGCATGCGTGCAATGATATGCAAATAATCATAGATGCAGAAAATGACATAACATGTAGAACAAAAAATTAAATACTCAACACATCACATTAATGACATTCACATACTAGGTGTGTCGAAAACTTCACAAGATTCTAATAAAACAAATAAGGACGTTGAAACAAAGATTTTGGTATTTTATGAAATATATTTTGGGAATCACCTGCGTACTTATAATCTAACTTAAGATATCAAAATGCCTAGAGAACCAAGGCAATTTATCAGGAGGTGTTAGACATGCTAATCGAGAACAAGAACTCATGAAAATTACGAAAGGTAACTTAGATTGCTAGTTAACTTATTTAGACATAACCCTTGGATACTTTTGCTATACCAACTTCAAAGAGCAAAAGTTGAAAGATATTGGTTCGAAAAGATCCAGTGAACTCAGATGGAGACACTTGAGATATCGAGTCAACCCATGTTGATACGCGTTCGTTAAAATTTATTTTATTATTTAAATCACCTGACAATTCCCAATTAATTAGAATAATTAAGTTAAATTATTATTTAGCTTAAGATTTCACACCAAAAATCAATTTTATAATCAAACGTGGGTTAAATTATCATTATTTAATTATTTAGTTAATTTACTAATTTGGAATGCAAAACGATGTAGCCCACACGTTGTCCAAAAATTATAAACTTTTAATGTTTTTATAGTTTCAACTATTATTATATGTATTAGTTGGTAGGTTTAACGATTTAGGCCAACATAACTATTATATTACATTTTATTCGCAAAACAACAACAAATCAATGAAAATCACATTTTTATCATGTAATCAGCAAGAAAACTAGTAGATATAGATGATCAAATGAACATCTAGCATCTACATGCCTAATCAGGGATCTACATGCAAACAATCATGAGAATGCACGAAAAATAAAAGGAGAAAGGGTCGACTAGTGGGGGTTTAGGGTTAATGATGTTTCCTAGGGAGGTTACTGATAATCCTAATGATTTAAGAGAGTTATTTTCACTACATACAAAAAAGTTCTAATTCTAACTTCTTATAACTACTTTTACATTACTAGGATTATCAATTTCAGCACTAGGAACTACTATCATTACCTTGGGTTTCCACAAAACACACCAAGGCAAGGGGTGTCCTTCAGTTGCAACCAGGTGTCGATGCAAAGGCACCTCAGTGGCATCAAAAAAAAAAAGAGAAAGGGAAAAGGAAAAGAAAGGCTCAAGATGGTTTTTAAGGCACAACTAGGGTTAGGAGGTATGCTGAATGTCTGAGACACGACTCTAACGTGACTCACGACCCTAAATTATACTAAACAACCGAAAAACATGAGCATTGACGTGACAATTTAGGCCAACCAGAATGACTCTAAGGTGGGTACGTCCAATGCCTAAGCCCACAAACACCGCACAAACAAACCCACTAGCACCAAACCAATCTATGAGGCTGAACACATATTACCTAGATATAGCCAAATACTAAATCAAGGAAACCAAGTGTAAAACATTGAGCCGATAGGTCAGGTTTTTCAAATATATAATATCTTAAAAACTATGTTATATTTATTCTCAATGAAAACAATTATCATAAAAATTTTAAATTTATATATTTATGTGCAATTAAAAGGAAGCTGACAGGCCCTTTTTCAAGCTTTTAAAAACCCATTCTCACCACTTCTTCCATTCTTCTCCACCTCTTCTCCTCCAACCTCCTGCACCATATGAGCTCGCTCTACCCTTCTCCACCTCCTCCAGTAGCTGTCCTAGTGCTCCAAGGCCCACCAAAGCTTGGGGAACTTCTTCCTTCTCATCTTTTCTTTTCCACCTTTGGTATGTGCCTCTTTCCCCTTTTTCTTTGATTTTTCCTTTGTATGTGGATGTCGTTGTATGATTGTTTGATTACTGTAGACTGCTCTAGGTGTTAGCTTAGGATGTCTAGTTTCTTTGAGAACTTATTTAGTAAATTACTTGCATGTGTTTCAAGAGTTATGCCTTGTGCAAGTTAGTTTGCTCATGTAGTGCACCATCTATGACCATGTTAGCTTAGATCTGTGATATCTTCCTTGTTTTCATAATAAAATGTAATTTTAATTGCATTTCATTCTTGATTCATATGGCTTCACATCCATGTGCATTTTTCCTATGTTCTTCTACTCTACTGTGCTGGAAATGCCGTGTAAATGCTATATTTAGGTTGCTCTAGAATGATTCCAGTTTTGTGATGCTTGTTCTCTGATTTATTGCATGTTGTAGTCACATTAGATCTGGAAATGCTTTTTCTCATGTTTACACCTAGGTGTTAGCTACACTTCCATAACATTTCATGTTAATTGGATATCAATAAGGACATAAACATCATCGTCTACTGAGATAGTGGTAATGGTCAATTTTGGAATAATAAAATAAGCACTAAGGAAGCTAATAAAATCCGGATAAAATTAAGCTATGTTTCAATAATTGTCAAAATATACCAAATTTGAGTTTGATCTGAGCTCATTTGGGTAGCTAAATAAATCCATTTCTAGAATGTGTAGAGAAGAAGGGTTTAACCATAATCACTGTCCCCCTTTACAAAAGTAAAATTCAATAGAATTTTACAAAAATATCTAGTTAGAAGCCACTTTCCCATGTAAATTTTCATAGTAAATGGACAACTAGAAAGCCCATTAGGATTTCTCCTTCTATCACAAGTAGGACCAATCCTGAAAATCCAATATCTTAGGCCCATAATCCCAAATTTCTATAAGATGGAACAGAAAGCTTTTAGCACCAAGATTTTTTGTAGACTAGGATCATGATGTTAGGAGACCATACGAATTTTTTCTAGAATTTTGGCCCATTAGAAGTTCACAAACGAAGCCCACTAAGTCAAATATGTAGCCCAGGCCCAGGAAAATCAGAAATGATCCATTAGAATGATGTGCTTAGAAACCCATTAAGATCATCATTCCAGTCCATCATGCCTTAGTCCAATAGGAGTAAGGCCATTAATTTTAGCCCAATAAGAGCCCATTTAGGGTGTTAAATAATTCGTCTATGTTGTATACCTCTAGCAAAATTTGATTAGGGTTTGATTAGGATTTCAATTAATTAATCCCAAATGAACCATTAAGCCTCCTTAATTGTCATTAAGAAACTTAATATTGATTAATGTGTTCTTAATTAGCTTAATTACACGTTAAGCTTAATCAAATATATGTACATGATTTGAGGCCTTCCCTCAATTTGTGTGCTTAGTGTGTATGATTAGGGCTGGATGAGTTGCATCTCATTCTAAGATGTACGGAGTGAGCTTGTTATTCTAGGTCGAGGGGTTCTACTTAGTAGGTTTGTAAAATTCCCTATGCTTGTTTTTGTAACTACTCGGCCCAAAGTGCAACATAATTGGCCTAAGTCATTTCTTTAAAATGGTTAACATAAGCTAAAGATCTATATTCCATTCATACTTATAAAAAGGATCTTATCCCAATAAATATTAGATGTGAGACAAAGATGAGGGATCTCCCAGTTTTCTTTGCTTAGCTTCTTAAGTGTTTTCAATCGAGTTTTTACCATAGGACGGGTTAGTGGTGTTTTATCATATCCAACTAATATTGGGCCATTTGGTCGACTTCTCTGTAAATTCAAGACAACTTCAAAGATGAGATCCCTTCATGACTTTTCAAACCGAAGATCCAAAAATGTACAGTATAAGATCCCTACCAAGCTCCTGTATATGTTTGTATTGATTTACAATATTTTTATGCTATGAATAAGAGGAGATATGATGACCTTGTTTGTACTCCTCCCACCCTGTAACGACCTAGCCAAAAATGTAATATCGTGGGCCGAACTAGCTTGGTTGTTACTAAAAAATATAACTAACCAGCCCTTTAACAACCCACCCTAACTGTAAAACCCGGGCAATCGGCCCGAGGGTTTTTACTGTTGGTTCGCTTGTTACCTGAATCAAGTTAGTAGGGTCCGGCCCTTCTTGCCGTGGTTTATATATGATATATTGTAAGTTTCCCGGCCTTAGCATCCTTCAGCATTCGGAACGTCTGTTTGGATGCGGCACGCCCGGCTTTATGATGTTTGGTCCAATTTAATCGTATATAGTTAGATGTTAGGATTGTGTCTCTCGCGTACCTTTTGTGTGCTTACCGTATGTTATGATAACCTTTCGGAC
>JAVDBV010059871.1:0-10231 GCA_032619315.1 Piper longum
GCGAGGACGTCGTCGACGAGGAATGAGAGGGTGGAGAATACAGGGAGCGTGGTGGGCAATAGCAACAGCTTCGACTTGCCACGAAATTACTAAGTTACCCTACAGCACAGCCAACTTGGCTGTGCTTCAGCAAATATTCCCCATCCTCTCTCTCTCTCTCTCTCTCTCTCTCTCTCTATATATATATATATATATTATTAATAAATATTAAATACACCCTATGCATTGTATGGGTCTTTGGCTAGTATACAAATAACTATAAATTCGGTAAATATTTATGGCATACTGTCTCTTGTAAAAAGGACAATAGCCCTATATTGTCCATCTTTCAACACTATAACCCTTCGTTCTTACAAGTAACTACAACATTTTGGGAGAAAAAATAAATAAATAAAAAAATAAAAACTTTAAAATCATAATAATTTTATGCATTTTTTAGAGGAAAACCCCCTCTAAAAAACATGATTACAACTGTAGTTTCTTATAAAATCTGGGTAAAAAACTCATTTATTGTAACACGGTACTAAACATCCGAATATACTCACTTCTGGTCCCAAGCATGATTATTAGTGAAAAAAAGAAACAAAAAAAATAATCTAGTAAAGTGTGACCACAATTTGTTTTATATAATTTAGAAAGTGGATTTACACAAAGTAAAAAGTGACAATAACAGAATAATCGTAGAGATTAATACAAAAATATCGGTGGAGAAAGAAAATGATTTGTATATCATCTGCTCAGCATTCTAAGGTTATAGAGATTTTGCGTAAGTGTGTACTCCGGAGAAGCAGATCTTCTTTCTCACTTGATTTAGAAATAATTTTGTCAGACGTTTACAAATTACACCCACCCAAATGTTACTGTAACCTCAAAAACAAATAATCCAATGCAACAAACAAACAAGTACACACCTAATTGGCTATCTTTTAATAGCAAACTAACAAACATGTAACAACTTTCATCAATCCATAAAAACCAAAAAAAAACTAAAACTAATAGCACAGAGAAAAAGAAATATGTAACAAACATAAAGCATACAATCATTAATTATAGTGACCTAATTATGAACCACCCAATAGAGATAACAATGAATTTCTTACATGCAAGACAAAAATTGACCGGCTATAAAAAATACACAAGGATGAAGACTATACAGTCTGCAATCCAATCTCGTCAGAACTCTAGCCTTCGCACAAAATATTGAAAACTATTTCAAATCTAATTCAACATCTTTACATCTCAGACAAGATAGAAAAATAAATGAAAAGAAAAAAATATGAACACCGGATCTTCCCAACACATTAATAACAAGAAGCTAAAAGCAAACTGCTAAGTAATTTCTCAGAAGCAAGTATGTCCAAAGATTTTAAATAATAAAAAATGATCTCAAACACTCTTTAAGACAACAACGTTACTCTGAAGAAGAATCTGCAAAAATAAATAGCAACATGAACAGAAAGCACATATAATTAAAAGAGAAAGAAAGATAGTAAATAAAACAAATCCACAATTGATTTCAACGATCACTTTATTAAAATACGTCAACCACCTTCTACCACCCAATGACTCAACATCATAGACAAGCAAGAAAAAACGTACATGAACACCGAACAAAGCATTGCAATTTGGATCCACGATAGAGAAAAAGAGAGAGGTTGAGAATGTAGGCCAGCAGCTCTGTCATTAATCCCTGATAATGATAACCACAAAGCATCAAGGTAATATGAAACTATTGAATATGAGAGTAGTTTGGTAGTGCACGCAAATGGCACTCGCATATTATAAAACAGCCATCAAAGATAAAGAAAACCCAATTAGATAAATTTGTTAAGAAACCTACTCCTAATCCTCTACTCTGAAGAAGTCGGCTCATAATTCAAGTGCCAAGTTCAATAGATTATCACATCAAGACCCGGCTCAACTCCTTGTGCAACCAATACTATGTAAATATCAACCTCAGAATTTGAGTGACTGCCTCGTAATTGCTTAAAAATATAACCAAATGAAAACCGCCAATTGTGAATTTAATGACCTAGGTCCTCTCTAGCCATTTTGCACAGAGAAAGAGAGACGAGATGATCCGTAGAACACCCATTTATAATTACCAAATTAGTTTAAAAAATATTTTGTACAAATTAATGGATAATTATAAAAAAAAAAATAGTTAAAAAGATCACAAGAAATCACAAGCAATAGATCAATTATAGAATATTACAATCACTCGTTCATCAATAAATAAATAAATACATAAATAAATAATATACAAAATAAATAAATTTAAGCTATTGTTTCTCAATACAAGTGACTTGAAAACTAAAAAAAAATATTATTATTACAAGTAATGCACTAGATTAAAATATTTTTTACAATTTTTAGTCTTAAAATCACTTCTTAGATATTAACTTTTTACAATTATCTTTTCTTATTTAATATTACCTACAACAAATTGTTTATATAGGGTTCGTTAGTATAATTCTTAGTCATTATTTTAACTACAAAATATTATACCACAACATTTTTATATTTTTTTTCTAGATTACCAGTAAATTTCTAAGCTATTATTATTTCCTATCTAAATTTATATATAAATAAAATCATATCTAATTTAAGTAGCAGAGGCTACTAATACTATTTCTTATAACTTAACTTCTCATTTTGTTTATTACTCAAGAATGACCAAATCCACAATCAAGGCTTAAAATAATGCAACCTAAAACTCCGATTCTTCAACAAAAAGATAAAAAAATAATTATTAAGACTTTTCTTCAAAAACCTAAAATAACATATTTAAGACCTTATAAAAACTTTTCATTAATTAATTTAATTTAAAAAATATATTTATGAAATCAAACAGTTTTAACAAAAAAGTCTCACTCTTCGCGATAAGAGAGCAAGTCAAATATACAAGAGTAGCCAAATGTAGCAGCGAAGGTGCTAAAAAAATGTGCTCCAACATACATAAGCATATTATCATATGGCAATTCCGAACCCAAGACTCCATTAAGGGTTCATAGAACCCTTTTAAATTGGCACGCCAATTATAAAATTTAAAATATTATTTTTAATAGGCAAAAATACCTAGCTGCATATATTCATAAGAAAACTTGTACTCCCCAATTTCAACAAAAAAATAAATTTAAACAAGTAACAAACATTTACCTGACAAGAAAGGTCCTAACATATTCAACTAGTGCATAGTACTTCAATAGATGACATTGTTCTTTATCCCAAGTAAATTTTATATGTATCATCTTAATAACCAAGCTTTTTCCCATATGATGTTTTCCCTTTACAATTGACCTTCCCTCAAAGTCAATAAAAAAGGTGTAAAAGAAAAGGATAATAAGAAAACTAGAAGGAATGGTCACAATTGCTACAAAGTTGCAGACTATAGCTTCATTATCATTAACCATCAACTTTGTTAACATTGGTAACAATTATGTTAAGGACAAACTAAGCTATAAGTCTAAGACTGGGGTAGAAACCTTTACTTGAGGATTCGATATGCATTTGTCGCCAATAAATATGTAGTTGGATACAAGTTGTATGAGTAGATAACATGGTGTCAATAGCATTAGCATCCACCATATTTCCAAACATCACCCAAACTAGCAGTTTCAAAACTTCTACTCTGAACTGCTACATCGATTCCTCCATCAATAAGGTGATTTTTTAGATAACAAATCAATCCTTCATGTGCTTTGAAATAGTTATTATTGACTATTTTCTAAATTCAAATAATCAGTGGCTTTGGCCTTTGGCCAATAAATGATGTTTTGTTTTAGAACATGCCAACAAAATTAGAAAAGTAACTTAAGTTAGATAGGGTAATAGTGGAGAAAGCAAAAAAAGAAGAAGAGAGAGACATAGAGAGAGAGAGAGAGAACGAACTAGGCCAGAGAAATCATTGTCATTTATCCAAATACTCCAAGTACAAGGAGATCTCAACCTTATTTAATACAATAAAATAGTAACAAAACTTCTAATTACTTGCACCACAAGTTTAACAACCAAATGAAAATCATAATTCTCATCCCCTTTATACTTCACGAAATCAGCAACCCAGTAAATCTTATCCTGCAAAGTCAAGGATCTCCATCATTACAATTAACTTCTTGTGACTAGAGATTAGGCATGTTGTCTTCCCTTTGTCGGCTCGACATTGAAAGTCCTAGTCACCAGGGTTTGACCAATCCTAACCCCATCAAAATCACATTTACAATGACTGTTGCCCCTTGTGCACGATATGCTCCATGTTCTTCCACTATAGACCCTAACAAAAGAGTACTTTGCTAATATCTTGCATTCCTATTTGTGTTGAAAATGTCAAAATTTTCAAACATCTATTTTAAATAACATTTCGACCACAAAGGCCCATAGGCTTCCAACATTATAACGCTGTAGCTGATGTAGAACTTATGTGATGCCTCACAAAAGTTAACAAACCACATGATCATTCCAATGTGAAACATTGTCAAAATGAAGATGCATCAAAGTGTTCTCAACAAGTCATAGGCCTACTTCAAATTCCATTTGTTATGTCAGTCAACAATGATTAAAGCTTTTTATGAGGCACCTACAAGAGAATTTATCTTGGAAGTGAAAGAATTACTAAAACTTCGTGAAAGCCATATAAGGGTTTATGTACAAAGAACGGGCAACCACTTATGGGTATGTTTATTAAAACTCCTTCTAAGAACCTATGTTTTTTGTTTTCATTTCAAATTGGATGATCCATTAATTCAATTAGAGGAGAAGCTCTTTATTTTGAACTCATATATGAGACCTGGGCTCCCAAGGGGCGGAGATGCAAGCAAAATTACTAACCTAACTGTTAGCCCAAGTGTTATATTTGGTTATTTACTAAAATCTCCCTTTGGATGAGAGGGTTGGATTGTTCAATATTTGATTAATCACAATTCTGTATATTCTATTTACTATGGAAATTCTCATTAGAGGAATATTTCTAAAGAATATAGTATGTTCTTGCATATCTTTACCGGGCTTTCAAATCAATCCTGAAGGTACATACTCTTTCGACAAGAATCATTCTAGTAGTGATCCAATCGTCAAGAACATTGATTTCATTAGTAAACTTCATTTTTACAATGAAGTTCATCATTTATATATCTTATCCCAATCATAATCACAACAGCTCTTTTAATTACGAAGGATTGAATAAACTACTGAAATCTAACAAGCTATTAAAGCATAAGTTACTGCCATATGTACAGTTTTCAAAACTAACTCATTCAACCTTCTAGCACTCTAGATGCTATTTCAAAGAATAGCATGGTCCCAACATTGGACCTCCATTTTTTGTAGTCGGCACCATAGTTGATGGGCAATTCTTCTATAGCCTCTTTTCTTTGATAATTCTTGCCAAATTTGCTATCTAAGCTATCAAATTGGCTTGAGGTTCCATCCTTTTTCATTACTCACACAACATTTGCATTCATCCATCTTAACATAATTCCCTCTTCTTCTTCTTCAGCATGGATGTGAGAAAACTACCTTTGCCCAAAAAGAATGATCTTGTAACAACTGATAGGTTTCAAGATCAATTTAGGGTTTTATTAGTTAAAATGTTTCAACTTGGACACCCAAATAAGGAAATAAATCCCAAATTGGGTTACTCTATGGATTCTTTCATACAATTGAGGATAGAAGTGTATGCGTAACAAAGTTAGTAATTTATTGACCGGCAAAAAAATGATAGCATATAAAATGACTCTCATATAGATAAGATACGAACAATACATGTTTGCAATAAACAAGTCAAGTAAAGCCCATGTTTAAATAAAATATCCAACCATACAATTATCTAGAACAATAGGATTCTTTGTTTAAGGTTGTAACATAATTCACAACTCAGCTTGTGAATAAAAAGATTATGCCAATGAGTTCAATATAAATTCATAATCAAATAACTAACCCAGCCAATTCAATATAAATTCTTTGTTTAATGGTAAATTTGACTGCTATGCCCCCAAACTCTTTAATCTATAAAGAACAATTAATATAAAATATCAGAAAAAACCAACTGCAATATTACAAAACAAAAAGAGAAAGAAAAATTGGTCAGCTTTTACTAATAAGGAACACAAGTGATAGTTGTCTTTGTCAAAATCACCCGCATGGAGAAAATAGCCTCCACAAATAAAGCCTGTAAGGGAGGCCTAATAGGAGTAGTAGTGTCAAAGTCTTCTAGGTGGTATAAAGTAAAGCGTAGCAAAAGAGATGTTGTAGCAACTCCACATATCTAGCCAACTAAATAGAATGGAAACTAATCACAAAAAACCTTCATTAATATATAAATAATAATAATTTCTTGACAAAAAGAAAATCTAGTAATAATTTCAGTAACATCCTTTGGTTAAGGGGTCTTGGACTTGTAGAACTATCAAAGGTTAATTTTGCATGAGGCTGTTAACAAGCATAGCTGTTGAGTTATGTGGATCCATGGTGTTTACATACTAAATTATTTAATATGCATGCTCAGTCATACTCGTCCTACCATGCTCGGAATAGTATTATTGCCCATAGAAGTTGGTTCTTATCAGGCTATTTTTACAAGATAGTCAACGGTACCTACACCTGGCTTGTTCAATATCCATTCTTTATGAAAATTTGGTAATAGGTAATCACAAATCATGGTGATCATCTGAATTTTCTTAGTAATCCATTCATATTCAATTGTAAATGGATCTTACTCTTTTTCTATAAATACAAAGGCTTAGACTTTTTCTAAACCAACATATTTGAATCTTATCCAACTCATGTGACAACGTTGGTTGGCTCTCCTTCTTTCCCTTTAATTATTTCTCCCTCTAGAGCTATTGTAACTTTTTGAGCCCCTATGGTGATTATGTCCCTCGACATTCTCTTGTGTATTTCAAGAGTAGATTAACAAAATTACTTTTATGTCAAAAGGGATCTTACCTTTGAATATGCTTTAAAAAAGAGGTTTTCACCATGCAAGCTGCTGTACTTTATGCACGCATTCAAATACAACTCGACACTAGCTGTTCTCAAAGTGCTCTTATAGCATACATGGAATCTAAATCCACACATGTCATATTTATAACCTTATCCTTTAACTCCAATAAAGATTAATTGGTTAATTACCTTTTCCGCTCATAGTCTATACTCTAATATCCTCATCAAGCCTCTTTTTAATATCGCCTTTATATGGTATGAGAAAAACTAATACGGTTCAACTTCGATATTAGGGAAAAATCCAATCAAACCTTAACAAAATTTAT
Organism: Piper longum; assembly: GCA_032619315.1. Classification (NCBI taxonomy): domain Eukaryota; kingdom Viridiplantae; phylum Streptophyta; class Magnoliopsida; order Piperales; family Piperaceae; genus Piper; species Piper longum. Next base: position 7,266 of record JAVDBV010059871.1, read on the forward strand.
AACAAATTATGATCACTTATCTCGGATTAGGGGGATTAGGGATAATTTGATAATTGCAACCTCAATCACTTGTGAAGGCATTGATTCCTCTTCCTAAACTAATTAGAAACTAATTTTTTCATTAATATATTAGAAAGTATAGTCTCCGTATATCTACAGACTAAAACTCATATGGACCTTGGACATTAAGGAAACCTATTTATATTATTAAGTCAAATAAAGCAAATCCTAATTATGGAACACAATCTAGTAATTACCTAAATAATTATATTTCCAACCAAGCAAATAATACCTAAGGAAATATTCAACTAAATATTAATATCTATCCTAACAAATACAAAATAATTTTCAAAGACATTTATGTATCATATCAACTCATTTTTCTTATAAATCTGACATCCAATTAACATCCAATGTCCTCAATTACAAGGAAGCTACATTAAATAAGTAATTTTCAAGCAATTTTTTGGATGTAAATTAGTAAATCTTTTACCTTAGCTGCTTAAATTTCTTGTACTTTCCCCCTTGGGTTTTCTTAGCTAATCTTAACTTTATCAATAGAAATCAGTCAATTAAACACATACCCGCATCTACTAAAAAATCAAAAAAATATGCAAAGCCATTGATAATGAAAGGGTTCACACGCTTTTGAGAAATGTGTCCAAAGGTGGATGACTCAGCACCTGCAGTAAACCCACTAATAAGTGAGACCACTACCCTCGACAAGACATGTGGATCATCCCTAATTTTAGTTGCACAAGAGATAAATACTACACTAAATATAGCTAAAGCCTCCGCTATTCCTTGTCACAAAAAAAACTTTCAATTAGTTAATAATTCTTAATGTACAATTATTAAATAAGAAAATGCATTATGCAATGAGAATGATCTAAATCAACTAATCATTATAAAGTTAAAGAATTTAATATAAGAAGATTGAAAAAAAAGGGAGGCAGGGTTGGTAGAGGGACGCAGAGGGATGGAGGAAAGAGGGAGGCAAGACAAGATGAGGGTGGGAACTATTATTTATGCAACATCATTATCAAACATAATAAATATTCTTTGGCCATAGATCCTTGCATATCAAGAACATATTATTTTTCCATATTTCTGTTGCTATGAATTCTAAAGAAATTGAAGCAACAAAAATGGTCCCAACCTACTTCTCTAAAGTTTCTACGAGCATTATTAGGGCTCCCAAGTTTCAGAATCATGGATCAATAACTGAGCCACTTATGGTCATATTGAAAAATAAAAAAGACAGCTTCTATTGGAAACTCAAGCTTTAGATGCCCTAACCTTTGAATAGGCAGTTAATGTATTGTGCAGCAAGTACCCATCTTTTCAATGATTTGAAATATGGGGCAGTTTGGAATTCAAGTGCGAGCTAGTATTAACGCAAGATGGTAATCCAATTGCATTATTCAATAACATTACTCGGGAGTATATGTTGAAAGAAAAGATGCTTTCAATTTGGAATTATTGCACACAGACCATGTAAAACCCCATTTTTTGGGTTAGGGTTTTATCCGATTTGAGTTTTGCCCTATTTGGGTCAATATCGAGTTGGTACGAGCAAGATCGAGCCAAACTAGTTTATATTATGAGCATGGGACTAGATGGTCATATGAGCATGTTATAGTGGCTGATTATGCCAGACATGCAGATAATAAGATCACGAGTTATCAGTGCATACTCAGGTATACGGATTTGTTTGTATGTGTTAGACATGATTTTAGGCCTAGATTTAGGTCATTGCGACGTTTAGTATCCGTTTGGGATTTTATGGGTACATCATTTGCATGCATCATAAGAATTTTAGATCACTCGATTTATGCCCCTCTGGGCCCAATTTGATTGAGTTTAGTGTTCGAGGCCCATTTAGCCTTCTTACATCGATTCCATCCAATAGAGTCAATTTCAGGGCTCGAGTCAGTTTCGAATTCGGACGGTCTCGATCCGAACTTGCTGCCATATCTATAGTGCGTGTATCCATAGGTGGGCCCCATTAGTCCACGAGCTGTCGAGCATCCAGATCGTGCCACATGGCATGATCGGAGCCGTTCACTCAACCCTAGCTTCCCATATAGATTCTTTTAGTTTTCTCCTGTTTTCACTGTTTTATACCCTTTAGCGCCGCCACCACTTCGGTTCGCCGCCGGCAAGTCTCCGCCTCGCCCCCGGCCACCGCACCAACACCCACATGACTGCCTCGTGGCCGGCTTTCCACTCGTACCTGTCATGACCACCGGCGCCGCCGCAGTCGCCGCCGGTGAGGGAGTTTTGGAGTCGGTTTTTGCCACTGCCGCCACCCGTTCGAGCTATTTTCTGGCGCCGGCGAGCCAGCACCGGCCGATCCAACCACCCACACAGCTTCCCCTCACTTGGATCTACATTTTGAGACCGACATCGACCTCCGCCGTGGCCGTGATCGCCGCCAGCGACGTCTCCACACACGGCGGTGATGCTGCCCCTTTTCGGCCGACCAGCTGCTGGACTCTGCTGGTCGACACCACAAATAGCTCACCCGTCCTCCCCTCTTTCGATCGTGACTAATCGTGGCCACCGCCACACCACCGTTGGCGTTTTTCGGCGATGGGAACCGGCGGCCCTCCTCTCGGCCCGTTTACCCGGTTCACGTCCGCTTGCCGGCATTCACGTCCACTAGCCCGCGACCGCATCCGCGATCCTCCCAGCCGACCCAACCCATTTTCCAGCCCGGGTTGGTTCAGGCCATTCAGCTTGATTCGGTCTGGTTCAGCTTGGTTCGGTCCGGTTCAGCTCATTTTTGGACCATTTTCATCCGTTCTTGCGCCATTTTCAGTAATTCGAGAACTTCTATATTACTTTAGATGCATATTCACATTATTTAACATGATTGAATGTTATGATGATTTTTTTAATTATTATTTTATTTAATTTTTATTCATTATTATTTATTTCTTTTTATTTATATGTTTATCATA
>JAVDBV010059872.1:0-11880 GCA_032619315.1 Piper longum
AAGCTGTCATCTGCATATCAGGCATACTCAACCACCATAAGATGTTCATATAGCCATCTAGGCCCCATACTCATGGTCTAAAAGCTGGTCTAGCTCGAGCTCGCCAAACTGACTCAAGATTACCTGAACCGGGCAAAACTACAAGTGGGTAAAACCCTAACCTGAAGTAGGAGCATAGGCCCACAAGTTGTCAAGTGTTCAAATATTGCCGTGTTGCAAGATCACAGTAGTCCACATCAGCCTTAGCATTGCCTCTTCTATTTTTTGGGAATTTCTCACCACAATTTTGGAGGATTTTCTACCCCTAGTGCTGCCACCACTTTGGGCAGCCGTAGGTGAGTCTCCATCACTCTCCGGCCACCGGACAGGCACCATCATTACCATCTCGTGGATGGCTATCGACCCGTACCCGTCACCACCACCAAAGATGTCGCAGTCGCCACTAGTGATGCTTTTTAATCGTTGATTTCCACTGCCTCTATTGTATTTCGAGGCATTTTCTGGCACTTGTGAGTCACCTTCGGTGAGGCCGACCACTCTGATCGATTCCCCTTGCTGAGATCTTCAATTTGAGACTATCCCCGACCTTCTCCAGGGCCACAATCGCTGCCAGTGACCTACATTTTCCTGGTGGCATTTCCATCCCTTTTCTGTCATTTTCCGTCTAGTCACCGGCCGCACACCGCTGATTAGGGTTGTTCATAGGCCGGTCCAAATCGGTTTTTCCAAAGCTAGTGACCGGTTCGGTCATGCTTATAAAGAGATTGGGCTTTATTCGATCAGAGTCAGGCTTTTAAAAAATTGAGTTCAAGTTAGGCTTCCTAAAATATGAGAGAATCGAGATCGACCCGAGCCTATATAAAAGATATTTTCGAGCCTTTTCGAGCTTTTCGATTAGGGTATGGGAGAAGGAGTGGCAACGAGTGATTTGTGATATGGTCGGGTTTGGGAGAAGTAGCGATGACTGGTGGCCGACAATGGGCGACGGATGACTACCACCATTCTTTTTGTGATAAGGTAGGGTTTGGGAAAAGGAGTGGCGACGGGTGATAACTAGTTGGCCACCATTCTCTTCGTGATAAGGTAGCGTTTGGGAGAAGGAGCAGCGACGGGCGGCGGATTTTATTACTTTTTTTTGTTTTTATTTCTTCAATATCATTTTTTATCCACTTTTTCAATTTGTTGTTCATTTATTTTGTTAAAAATGATAAATCTCTCCCCTCTTATCCTAGATCTAGTAGTAATATGGATTTCAGTTTTTTTGTGTCTATCTTTTTATAATCATATATATTTATATCTTGTCATTTAATTTTTTACTCTTTTTTATTAAAAGTGATAAATTTCTCTATTGTTATCTAAGATCTTGTATAGATTTTATTATTTTTTTTCTTTCTATGAAGCTTGTTTTTTAGCCTTTTAAGAAGGGGAAAATCATAAAGTCAAAGTCTTAAAATCTTTCATTGAAGAGATTAGTTTGAAAGATACAACCTTTTTTCTTAATTTTTACTGTGTTCCAATTTTTTCAAACAAATTACATTTTTTTATTGAACTCTAATAGTGTTCATTATATTGTTCATGGACAATTCTGAGAAGTTAGGCTTCTTGAAGGAGAGGATTGTAGGTATGTGTAAGTATATAATCTTGCTTTTCAATTTATTTTCTTACAAAATTTTCTTTATGAACTTAGATAACATATATAATTTTTTTTAATTGCTATTACTAATTATCTAATTATCAATTATTATAATTGTTATATATAAGTTAATTAAGCACTAAATAGTCAACATGTGTATAAGTAGCTCCTATTTATAGTTTACTAAATCACTACAAATTTTGTACATGTGTTATGTTATTAAATAGTTCCAAATTTATTAGTTATTGTGAAAAGAATTTAGTGATGTAACTGTTTTTTATAATTTACTTAGGGTCTAAACTTCTATAGCTACTTTCAAAATTATCAAGCACCGCAAATTACAATAAAAGCACAATAGTAAGTCTAATAAAATAGCAAGATAAATGCAAAGCAAATCAGAATTGAGTTTAAATGAAATAATGATAATCAGAACAAGTACTAGCATAATGATGTCTTCAGATTCATTAGATTCAAGGTATATTGGGAGTAACCAATCTTGTTATCAAATCAATGCCTCTACAATTTCATATTTCAAACTACTTTTATGCTCGCTGATCAACCTTGCACATAAACACAGATTCGAAGGCAACTGTTGTAAGTGGAATCAATAAAACGTCTCTTGTCATGGCTGATAGTATTTTGTACTTGTTTGCATTGTGCTTCCAATAATCTAGACGATCAAATTGAGACTCTTTTGCAACCTTTCTATAGGATCTTCTAGATAAGGGTCTAATTCTGATTTTGATGTCTCCCTATTTTTTCAACTTCTTACACAAATTTGTTGTAGGCATCATCATAAAACATGTTGTAGCAATTATTTTTAGGTCCAACATCCATTTTAACTAAATCATTTGCATCTGAATCACTTCAAATTGTATATATATCATAAATATCCTTAAATGCATCCATCACCTTCTTTAGCTCCCCGTTTGCACTTTCTTTTATAGATTCGAGGAAAGCAAAACTTAATCATCATTAGCTTAGATCTGGGATCCAAAATAGTTGCAATTGCCAACACCAAGTTGCATTCTGACCAATATTTTTCAAATTTCTCTTGCATGGCTTCAATCATAGGCTCCATGTAAGCTTATTCAAATTTAAGTTCACAAGTCAATGCACACTTAATCCTCCACATCACCGGTAAGAAAAGATTAGATGTTGGATATTTAGATCCAGATATGGTAGAACTTCTCTAATAGTTCTTCAATATCTCCATATTTATCCACTCTTCACCAGAGGGGCACCATTTGTAGTTAGAGTCTGTATCTCTATCGTGTGCAAAGGCTGATTTGACATATTTTGCTACTTTCAACATAAGATAAGTTGAATTCAACTGTGTCTGCACATCTAGTATCAGCTTTTTTTTTCGAGTCAAATTGAATTGTGCTAAGGAGGTTTCAAAATCTAATTTTCAATTTGAAGAGCTTTTAAGATACTTGGTTGTTTCTCGCACAGTATGTATCAACCCCTCTATATGCTTCAAACCATATTAAACGATCAAATTCAAAACATGTACATTGCACCTCATGTGGAATATGTTTGTAAGATGCAAGGTACAACTATTTAAAAAACCTCCTTCAATATCTTAATCATAATATTATTTGAAACAACATTATGAACAGTAGTTGTGAACACTTTGCCTTCCAAACTCCATTCTCTCATAAATTCAGTTATAATATTTACCATTTTTTGTCTTGTGTGTGGAGGATGAAAATGATGGAATACCAATATTTTTTCTACACCTTCCAACTTTTTTTTACATAATGAGCAGTCACACAAATATAAGTTTTTGTCCTCCTTGAAGTCCAACAGCCTGTGAGGCAAATAAGAATAACATCTTTCAAATCATTCTTAATTTTCACTTTTTCATCTTGGTATATCTTCAAGCACTCCATTCGAATAGCATGCCGAGACCATTTATCATGTGCTGGAAAGTTTTGCAATACAAATTGAACAGCTTACTCTCAACAAACCTAAATGGCATCTCATCTACTATAATCATCTTTGCAAGAACTTTCTTAGGTTTTTCCATATCATACTTGAAGTTGGTAATTATAACATTAACCTCTTCTTCTGGTATTGGCTCCAAACTGCTCTATTTTTGCCCTCCCTTCTCAACTCTTTTACGCTTCTTACAACTTTCCAAATGTCTTTTCAGGGGTACATTCTACTTTTGTTTCTCCAGATAGTAATTTTACTTTTTTCAATTCCTCCCAAACTTTTGATCTCACTCTTGTTTGGTTTTTGGTCACATCATCATTTGAAGTATCTTTAATATCAGCCTCTTGTGTTGTGGTTGCAGGGACCTCTGGAAATGGAGAGGCATCATTGTTATCAGACATGCCTATGAAGAAAAGTGAAAACAAGGTATACACTTTTTCATAGTTTAATGAATAACATTTGTTTGAATTACATTATGAGCACATTGATGTTCCAAAACATCAATACCTATATCATAAACTTTTTTTTTATATTTTTTTGTATTGCAAGTGATGTGGATCACCATGTTTTGACTATTCTCGACCTCTAGTTTCCTAACAATACGAGGTGGTTGCTTTATCTAGAAGATTTCATAAAGAAAATATCATTGATACAATGAAGGATAATAAGAAAATCAATTCTACAAAACATTATCAGTTGAAACTCTCTGTCTATATTGAGCAAACTATATCTGTTAACATTAACACTTAACTATTTTTTTACTTTCCAGATATGGATATATGGTGACAACAAACAAGCAATGCTATTATGCTGATGGGTAGTGGCAGACTGGGATAATGAGAAATGGGCAGTGCCTTGGGTAGAGCTAGAAGGCCACAATTTACAAAGGCTCTATATTAAGATGAGCTGCAAGATTATGTTGTCCAAAATGTATAGGTCATTGCTAAAGACAACAAGGTATTTTAATTTCATCACACTATATGATTCTAATGTTCATTCTTGTTGCTGATATCAATTGTCATGTCCTTTACAATATTTATCCATCTATCTAATTATTTCGTACAAATAAGCAAAAAGGAGGAGAGGAGGAACAACAATGGAAAAGTGGATTGATAGAGTAAAGGTCCTAAAGGATAAAAACAGATTACCTTTACGCTTTAGGTAAATAAAAGAGGACACAAAGCAGCTAACTGATCCTGTGTCTTTGTCTACATCCAGCTAATTGATCCCAACCACCAACACAACTTAGCTGTGACTCTGGCCAAATCGACTTGGTCTAACTTGGGCTGACTTGCCCCAATTGACTCAAGGGTCATTTTCAACTCATTTTAACCCGTTTTCAGCTGTTTTTCTACTATTTTTGATAATTCGAGACCCATTACATTAGTTTAGATACATATTCACACTATTTAGTATATTTTAATATTATGCATATTATTTATTTATTTATTATTTATTATTATTTATTTATTTCTAAATATTTGTATATTTGTCGATTATGATGAATGCTTGTATGGTTGTTTATTTTTGTTGTTGATATAGTTACTTTTTAATATTAATTTTATTCATGTTCATCAAATTTTATTTATTTATTTGTTTGTTTGTTTGTTTGCTCATTCGTGTGCATCTTATTATTTAGTTGTGTTTAACTGTATATTCATGTATTTGATAGCTATACTATTATTATTCATGATTAATTGACATTATGTATTTATTTATTTACTTGTATATGTGTTATTGAAATTGCCATTGAAATTCGTTGCATATCGACATACCAGTACGTTAACCATACTTTGAAGTGCATATTTTCTTATATTAGTTTTTACTAGATTTTTAATTTGACAGAGTGGTCATGAGTTACCATGTTGGCACATGAATCAACATTTATATATATATGTGTTATGTGTGCTTCTCTATATTACTAGACTTCTAATTTGATTTACTGGTCATGGGATACCATATTGGCCCATGCACCAACACTTACAGGTATGTGTATGTGTGTTTTTCAATGTGATCCTACCAAGATGAGCATGTTACCGTCGACTAAATTTCAGTACATGTTTGTGTTAATGTATGAGATTAGCATGTTACCATCCACTACATTCTTGCACATGTATATCTTGATTATGATACAGGCATGTTACCGTCTACTAGATTTCATTACATGTATATGCTTATGTATGATATTGGCATGTTACCATCGACTAGATTCTGGTACATTTATATGTTTATATATGATACAGACATATTACTGTCTACTAGATTGTAGTACATGTATATGTTTGTGACACGTTCAGGTTGCATGTGGTGCCATTGTGTGTTTTGGCACAATATATATGATTTTAGTTGGTTGTTGAGTGGTTTCGGCTTATGCTTTTAAAATCTTCTTTAGTGAAATGTGTACAATAGTAGTTAAATCAATAGCTTTATGAATTTCTCATATCACACTTCGGTTTTCCATCAGACTGAAAAAAAAATTGGGATATTAAAGTTTAGTTGTGGATCTATTTAGCATTGTTGATTGTTTTGATGTTATTGTTGATGTGAGCACACACCACAACCATGCATCATATAGAGTCGTCGGTCATTTACTAAGCATTGGGTTCCAATGTAGGTTTCTCAATTCGACCTTGCTATAGATGTGTCAACATGCTTGGAGCTTGGACCACATGTCCGTTTGGACTTTTTTCATATTTATCACTTACTCTATTGTGGATTTGATTTCCAGATCGTAGGACGTGTTAAATGATTGTTTAATCGGATTCCACTTAACACTAGTCATACTTTTATGATTAATAACCCTTCACAATAAGATCGCTCGTGTTGTTTTCGAACATAGATACACCTCACATTGCTTTTGGGCCTACTTAAATGATTTATTTCCCAACCCTATATATACCTTTCTTCGAGTTTTCAGTGAGTCGAGAGTTGGTGAATTTGATCTTGCATCTACTATGAGCGCATACGCAGGTTGCAGTGGACTCTAAATTAGTGAGAGGGTTGTTCTATTCCCGTGAGATCCTAACGTCTCTATGTCTTGAGCTCGCTACAGTAGGAGAGGCATGAAGTAGATGGGTAGTGTTGTGTGCAGTACATGTCTAGACTTGTGGTATTAAAGGGTACTAAAGGCGACTTCTTGAGAGTACTCATCCATTGTACTCTTGGCCAAGAATTATATGGAGGTTTGGAGAGGGAATGGGATGTGTTCTTTTTCCCGAGAGTGGGACCAGATATTGCCGAGAGAGGCATTGTTAAGAGTGGCACAACACCAATTTAGTTTGGTATATTAGTATGTCTGCAGCTTGATGGCTCCTCAGTAGATATCGTTTGAGTGTTATAATGGAGATTATATACAATTTTCCTTCTTTGTGGAAATCAGATTTCCACTTGTCAGTTTGTACTATTTTTTTTCCAAACTAGTGGCATCCGTTAGTGACATTTTTCATATTATATATGCAGGTCTTATGTTTGTATGTATTGGGTTAGCTTTGGTGAAAGGACAGATAGATGCTACACACAATTGTGCTCAACACGCCATCATTTCCTTATGTTCATATCTTTATGTTTGATACATTTTCATGTATATTTAGTAATATTTTCTATTCTCGAGACACCAAGAGAGTTGTTTTGATCCGTTTAGCAGATGAATCGATTTAAACATAGCTCGACTAGATCAAACATTTCTGATTTAGTTCTTAGGTAAACCGAAACTAACATCACCATCATCTTATTCGCCACCAATGATTAGAGCCACTATTGTTGGAATTGTTCGCAAAGCCTTCCGACAAAGCCATCTAATCAGAGGACGACAATCAATCGGTGTTGAAAGCAAGATCTGATTTTCACTACCGGCCGAGCTTCGTCACTATCAATGGTGCTGCCTCTCGTGGTTGTGAAGCTATCATGACCATCACCAAGTTCTAGAGAGGCATCGGTACTGTCATCTGATCGCCGATTACAAGCTCGTATCTTGATCTCATTTGGTTGATGATCGGTCAGATGATCAGTTACCAAACCATCTCAAAGTAGTGAAGAAAATAGCTTTTCATTGGATGTTGAAGCAGCTTCTTGTGGTCATTGGGGGTTCCTTTGGGGAAGGGCCCTCCTCAAGGTCCAAACGAGGAGTGGAGACACTGGGGGAGCCATGCATGTATCACTTCTTCGATCGGAAGGAACTCAAAATAGAGGACTTTGACAAGAGAGTCATTGTCTAAAAAAACCAAGGGCATGTCGAAGACTTGGAGAGCCACTTTGGGAGACTTCATGGGTTGGTGCAGACTCAAAGTTGGAAAATTGTCTTCATATCCACCTCGGTATAGAAAATTTTCCTTTCACAAATCAATGGGTTCTATTTCACCTTGGTAAGAGTAAATGAAGGATGCTACATGGCCAAGGTAAACAAGGACTTCCACTTGAGGCCAAACAACATTTCACAATTGTTGGGCGTTTCGGATGATGGGGACAAAACCTATTTTGACAATGTACAATTGGATAATCTTTTAAGTATGTGAGTTGAGAAAAATTGAATGGAACCATAGTCAACACAGGAACTATTCTCACAAACTGATGAAGGCTAGGGATCTCATCAAGATGGCCTTGGTATTTTGGCAAATTGTGGCCACCAGCATCATTCGTCAAGTCGACCACCTTCTTGATATCTCTTCTTACGTCGTGTATTTTCTTTGGAGGATTCTTACCGTCCCTAATCCTCAACCACATGTGGAGGTGTCAGAACCAAATGAGAACATGCCTACCCTATGGAAGACTCCTATCTAATTCCAAGCTTTTCTAAACTTAGAGGTCAAAACCACCTCTACTTTTCCTTTCAAGACCATGGACTACAATAGCATCTACTAAAAGCTCGTCTTAAGAAAAAATAAGAAGAGGAAGAGTGGTGATGCATCTTCCTCGAGGGAAGAACTTGCCCAAAATGAAGTTGATAATGATGAGTTTTGGGACAACCTCGTGATCAATGATGCAGAAGATGCACCATTACAATGAGAAGATGGGCCACAACCCCAACCACATCAACCAAGGAATTTGTGGACTACCTTGGATGATCTCTCGCACGATTAGATAGAATGACCATGGAGATGGAGGAGACGCACCGAGACCAAGAAGATATTAGGAGGGGATCAACATATCTACATGCATAACTAAGAGGTGTTCATTCAGGACATGAACACACACTTTGGATTCACTCTTCAATGACCCTCTGTTGTCTCAATTTGCTCCATATGATCCACCGGAGGGACATGATGATGAGACTTAGCATTTTCATGAAACTTCTCCTTTGTATGCTTTAAATTATCTTTTTGAGATAACAAAAGGGGAGAGTATGAATGTGTTATGGGGCATAGGTCTAGGGGGAGTGTGCACATATGTAGGGGGAGAGTTCTGAGAGTAGTCTTCTCATGGACTTAAATTATACTATTTTAAAAATTAATATGAATGACTAACTCATTTGATATTACCAACCTTTAGTTGGCCATAGGTTGTATGACATAATTATCATAAAGCATAGTATTTCATCATAGCATCTAGTATTATTTTAGACTAACTTCTTCTATAGGGTAACAACAAGTGGAGATGCATGGACGATCAAGGAAAGCTTGAATAGGTTGAAGTTGAAGATTATCAAGTCAAGGTCAAGTGAATGCTTTATAAAGATTAGCACTAACATCTTAAAGGGTTTACAATACATGAAAGTTGTCATCATCAAAAAGAGGAAGAATGTTGAACCTTGTTTTGATGTAATAACACTCTAAACTCTCTAACGATGAGCAAGAGAAAACAAGCAACCAACTTGGATCAATCTCATTTCAAAAGACTTTTGAAGTGTTGAAGTCATAGGGACTTCCAAAGACGTTCGGTTAGGATTTCAACAACCGAATCAATGAGGTTAAGGCCAAGAAAAAAGGAGTTTTAACCTTCAACAAACCTTTAGTCCATGTCTTCGACAACCAAAGTCATTAGAGTTGGAGTAAAGTTTTATAAGTAAGCTTTCATTACCCTTTGGTCAAGGGTTCAGCAACTGAAGACAGGAGATAGAAGTTGAAGGAGTTAATGCGTCAGAGTTCAGCAAGTGTTCGGTCGCATGTTTGGCTACCGAAGAAGATCTTGGGTAAAACTTATAAAATCAATCATGGAATTCATAAGCTCATAGCAGATTTATGAAGTTTAAGAAGATAGTTTAATAGATGATCGATTGTGAGTTCAGCAGCTATAGATGACATGGCAAGTGTTAAGTGATCAATCAAATAACGTTTGATTAGTTGTTCGACAACCAATCGATATGAAAAGTTGTCAAAACTAAGTGTTGGAAAAAGCAAAAATTGGTGGTTCAAATCCAACCATTATTATTTTAGGAAAGTCTTAGAAAACCTACAAATAGGGCCTTGGAGAGTGTATTTTGAACACCTCTTACTACCATCTTGCTTCTCTTGTGGGTTTTGGACTCTCTTGGATCAAAATTAAAAGAACAAATTTGTGCTAGGAAGGGATACTTATTACCTTGTATTATAGGTAGGTTTGATTGTACAAAGGAGAATATATTGTAAAGAGGCTTGCTCAATTACGATTGAGCTGATTTCTAAACTCCCTAGGTGTAGAGAGTAAGTGTCTGAAACATCTTGTTTGAGGAGAAGAGGTGGTTGGAGAAGGTGTAGCTTCCAAGGTTATAATATAAAGCCCATGGCTTGAGTCAGGGTTTTATAGTCTGAACTGGTTGGTTCAATCGTTATTTTCAGTCAGGTCAATTTCAAAACACGCGTACCGAGCCGAAACCGGTCTTGTGATATGAACCATGAGAGTCATGTGCGGCCAAGTATATGATGATAACGCCAGTAAGACAGCAGCAGAATGAATTATTATAATATATGAAAATATGCCAGATTTTTATTTATTTATTTTAATTAAACCATAGAAATATTTTCAGACCGAATAACGTATTTGGACCTATTACATGCATTTTGGGTGGGTTATTAGTTATAGAATATGTCATTGATGTGTATTATATTTTATGGGATTTATTTTCTTACTTCTCTAGATTTTTATAACTATTATGATTTAGTATTATTTTGACTCGAATCAGAGTCAAGTCAAATTTTATATTATAAGAAAACCATTTATTTTTGCACTAATCATTCATTTTTCTCACCGACCATTCATTTTTCTCACCCTGACATGTATATATTCCACACTTTTGGCACTGTCACCATTCATCCTTCTCACTCAACTTCTTCTTTTTCTTCCTTCCCTCCTCCCCACAATCCTCACTAGAGCTGGCCACAACCTAGTCGTCGTCGCCGGGTGACTGATGATTAGGTATAGACATTTATCTGATTTAATTATTTAAAATTTATAATTATTAGCACAATATGCTAAGAAAGATTAACTGTTGTGATAAATGTCTGATTGTGAATGAAGTGATGATTTGCATAATTTGATTGATAGTTAGTGATCTAATTAAGTAAATTAAATTTAAGCATGCTAATTGACTGCAATATAATTTAGAAAAATATAATAAAAATGGGATGAATAGGATGGGATATTTTTGCATTGATAATTATTTGATGATTGTAAGATGATGATTGCATTGTAGGTGTGATATTCATGATGAGTTTGATGCATCTTTTAGTTAGTGGGCATTAGCTTCTAGATTTGATATGTAGGTACAGAGTAGGAGCTCGCCACCTAGGTGCATGGACACGCTTGGAGCTTCTACAAGGTCCGTTTAGGACTCGCTTCTGATTTATTGCTCTATTCTATTGTGATTTATTTTTACAGATTGTAGGATGAGTTGAGTGGTATTTTATTGGATCCCACTTAACACGGACCATTTAGGCGATCGTATTTCCGGATTAATAACCCTCGAGGTTGAGATCCCACGAATCAGTTTTCAAAATTAAGATCTGTCATAAGTTGTGTAAAACCCCATTTTTTGGGTTAGGGTTTTACCCGATTTAAGTTTTCCCTATTTGGGTCAGTATCGAGTTGGTTTGAGCGAGATCGAGCCAAACTAGTTTCAGATTATGAGTATGGGCCTAAATGGCCGTATGAACATGTTATGGAGGCTGAGTATGCCTGACATGCAAATTATAAGATTACGAGTTATCATTGTATAATAAGGTATATGGATTTGTTTGTATGTATTAGACAGGATTTTAGGCCTATATTTAGGCCGTTGCGGCGTTTAGTATCCGTTTAGGATTTTATGGGTACATCATTTGCATGCATCATAGGAATTTTAGATCACTCGATTTATGCCCCTGTGGGTCCAGTTTGATTGAGTTCAGTGTTCGAGG
>JAVDBV010059873.1:0-14246 GCA_032619315.1 Piper longum
CAGGGCGACCTTGTCCTGCACCACCGAAACGACTGACCAGCAGCCCTGGCGATCCCAACCTGCTGCTACGGCTGCTCCACCCTGCTGCTGCAGTGACTCCTACGTGACGAGCAACACCGCCCAAGGCAACTTCTTCCTCTTGCACTACAACCCAACGCCCAGAAGAAGAGAAACACCACCCTACTGCGTGTTATACGCCATTGTTTGTGACACAAACGCCATGGTGCTGCTACTGCAATTCACCAGGACGTACTACCATCCTCAGCCACACAATTCAATGGAAAGCTAATCTTTTAATCACTACAACATGCATAAAGACATTGATGCTGCAACTGATCAGAAAAAGGAGATGACTTGCTGCTGTAATCGATCACAATCATCCATGAATTTCTGTAAGGCAGAAATTTGCATTCCTGGGTGGATTTCTGGTTCGATTTTAGTTTAATTCTCTTCCTCTTTATTCATTTCAGATTAGTTTCAGTTTATTATCACATTTATTATAATTCTCTTCACTTATGTATGCATGCAAACTATGAAGAAGGGAAAAAGAAATTTACCAGAACAAGGGGAAACCGGCATCTGTCCAAAGAGACTTATGTGAATGACGTCCCCCTCATTCACCTTATATAACAACATAAAGCCTAGGGTATTATCCGAAAACACACCTCGCAGCCGGGTAAATGGGTAAGTGACACGGTTCACTTTACCAGTTGATACGGTTAGATGGTATCTTTTATTTAACTGGTTAAAAGGTTAAATAAAAGGGTTCACTTAATGGGGTAATTAATACTTTACTAGGCAGCGGGTAAATAATTTAAATAACTTTATTATTTCTTCTAACGTTCGATCCCACCACGTCGAACGTATTTATTTTAATTATTCTTATTATTATTATTAAAAAATTTTTCCGGGGCTTTACAATGTTGCTTAGTATGGTCAAAATCCCAGCTACGTCTAGCAGCTATTACTTACTTTGCCTTGCCTGCAGCTCTCACCACATCACCGAAGGTAGCAAACTTTTTATCCAAATAGGCCATTCTGACCACATGATGGAGGCCTTCATAGAAACACTCTATCCTCCTTCCTTCGGTTAAGACCAAATCTGGTGTGAATCTCTCCAAAGCTAAACCTCGTGTCATATTGCACCACCATCATATGTCCTTGCCTCAATGTCTGGAATTCCCACTCCTCTTTCTAACATTTGGCTGAAAGTACTTTCCATTGAATTCTACTCTTAATTCCTCCCAAGTGATGTCCTGAAGTTGAAGGTTGGCAAATGTGGAATTCTGCACTGAATCCCACCATACTCTTTCTTCGTCTTGGAATGCCCCTATAATGATGCATACTCTATGCTCCATCGGGTATCCCATACTACCACACCCTTCTATAGTCAATGATATCCACAGGAATGCCTCTTCCGTATCCACCTTCCCAAAGAAAGGTCATCCACCATTCTTCACGAAACTGTGGTTCTGTACCTGCTTGTGTACTTTCACATCATGCAGCTCCACTTCCACCGACTGTCTGCCCCATACCTGCTACTGTCGGTCCACTTACATGCCTGAACTGGGGCAACCAAAGGAGCCGTTGTTGGAGTAGCCCTTTGTTGCAGTGGTGGAGGAGGAGGAGGCAGAAGAGGACCCATGTGAACTGTTGGCTCTGCCCACAACTCTACATTCACGGCTAGTCTTTTCTCAACTTTGGCCACCAAAAGATCTATCTAATTGAGCTCTCTCCTGAATTCCTCTCAGTTTTACTGCATATGTATTTGATTTTCAGCTAACATCTCAATCTCTACTTCACTCTCTTGTCGAGTACTTCTGCTATGGTGACTGTCACGGTGCTGGCTTTCACTGTGTCGACTAACTGAAACTAGCCCACTGGCCTCTTCTGGTGGCATTGTGGTCCTCGGTTGACTAGAGGCTGGATCATTGTGACCATGGTTAGGACTCACTTGTCTGGGCAATTGGGGGATTGGGCCCTGATCTGCATCCTACGAGTCGGTTCACCATCCTGCTGGCCACCCTATCACACCAGTGTTTGGTAAGAAAAATCTACAAACAAAAAACATTAAAAAAAAAATTTCGGTAAAGCTCGGAGTTTGCTCCACTGCCAAAATTGAAACACCCCGTTTTGGTTCACATGTGAACCAATACAAAAATGTTACCGGGGACCGAACCATTTGTTAATCTACTTGATTCGGTTAAACTGACCTGGATCTACACTCGGCGTTTTAGGATAATGATGCAGAATGCAAAGAATGGATAAAATGTTTGGGTTCTAACACAGTCCTATATGCATGCCTTGACATGCATGCAAGTAAACAAAGAAAACAAAAAAAATGAAAAGTTCAAAAGATATATCTATTTTGAAAATGAAACGGGTAGTCTCCCCAAAAAGGGAAATAGAGGACACCCTGTCAATGACAAACAATATATATTTATAACAACAAATATAAAAAACACAATCCAAACATAGCATCTTTTTCACATTCTAGTTATCCTCTCTCTATAGTCTATAGTGTTCATTTTCCACTTTCCGTTTTCATTCACATGCATAATGTTTATAGAAGTCTCACAGAATATCATTTAAACATATGCGATAAACATATAAAAATAAATAAATAAAGGAAATCACTCTCTCTCTCTCTCTCTCTGAAGAACACTCCCTCACTAAACCCATCATCTATGCCAAAATTCTAATACGAGTCGAACTCCTCTCACTGGTTGTGCTCACACTGCACGTTGATCATCTACTAATCATCTGATCTATGCATCATGGCTATAACTCATACATCTACTTTCATGCTGATTGACTCTGGCCATCCCATCTCAAGGTCATATTAGACTCACTCTGGCCATCCCATCTACTTTCTCTGACTCTGTCCATATGCATCCATATTAGACTGCTACTAACACTATCTTGCAATACACATCTAACCTAAAGGATATCAGGTCAAGGCGATGGTATGCAAGATAGCTAGTGAAGTCAATCATGTGCCATTACATTCGAATAGTTCCAATGCACCTAACTTTCCTCTGTTTGGTTGATGTTGCCATAGCTATATCTTGTCCACAACCTCTAACCCTACTTTGCTCCGAAACTATGACCTGTGGTCTCTATGCAATGCTAAGACCATCCTCAAATAGTTGTCCTCTCGTAGAGTGAGGTAACTACTTAGCCCTTATTTCCACAACAACTCATCCACTCGGTTGGCTGTAGTGCAATATACGAATGGTGGTTGTGAATCACAGACTATAGTAGTGCTCATTCGGGCAGTGGTAGTGCATCATGGAGGACAATTGTGCTACTCGGATGGTGGTTGTGCTTCTTAGACGATGGTTGTGCTACTCGGACAGCGGTTGTGCTATCTATGTACTAAAAACTGATCCTGATCATGTATGTTTATTGTCTTTGATATGTTTATCTCCTTGTGACTATCTCTTATAACTGTCTTGCGATGTACACTATGTTCTAAGGAAGGACTGATGTGGTGACATTTGAAAGATGGACAAATGTTGCAATGTGGTCACTAAAGTTCTATGTATCCTGGTCATCATCTAACTCAACCTCAATTAGTTGAGCATGCGGATACTCTTTAAGTTATCCAAATATTTGGCACAATAAAAGCGAGGATGTGTCTCTAAGCCTATCATGGCATGCATGTGAGATCCATGTTGGCATCAACTAAAATCGTGATTTAATATCCATCTCATAATTTCTATTTTCATTAAGTAAAAATCTAAAATACCAAAGGAAATACTTGTCAGCATGGCTAAGGATAGCTCCACAAACTTGGCTCAAAACAAAAGCCATTCATCTCAATCAACAAAGAAATGGCTTTTATAGCAATTGTCACACCCCAATTTCGGTTCACCTAAGAACAAAATTAAAAATATAAAAATTGAGTCTAATTATGTTTAAAGATGCTTTCCGGTTAGACTCGATCGGTAAAATAAATCAAAACAACCCGCTAGGTGTCATGAGAATGGAAGACATTGTAAATTTACGTTGTAAGACATCAAATATACATGAAAGTAGAAAAGAAAATATCTAGTGCTAACCTCAAGTGTGTGTAGCATTTACCTATCCTCCCACAAAAGTCGACTAAGGATTACAAGATTTATATATATAATATGAAAAACATCAATAAAAAAGGTTACTAGTAAAAAATAACTAGTACCAATGTAACGACCTGGCCAAAGATGAAATTTAATTGGCCTAACTAGTGAGGTGTTACTCAAAAATATAATGCGTGGAACGACCCGCCCTAACCGGCCGGGTGTTACCCAACAACATAATTTATAAAATAATAAAAATCTAACCCATAAGTCATAATTTGATACCAAGTTGGGAAATTTATTTAGCCAAGTCAGATATAAGATGCAACATAACAAAATATAACTAGCTATGCTTACGCATAGCCCCACAGCCACTGCCCGTTTCCCAAATCCACACTTATTACTCAAATTTAAGTAAAAAGAAAGTCCAAATTTATTATCAAATCACCAAACCTTGTTTGGTCCAAAAGGAACACCAAGGGAACTCCCAATATTCAGTCCGAATCTGCACACCTGCGGAGGCAATTCCACGTTAGTGAGAAAACCACTAAGTCGCATCATTAATGAAACATGTCAAATATACTCCCTATTTTTCTTTCAAAAGTATTTTAGTACTTATAAGCATAAACCGAGCTCTTAATTTTCTGGGAGGGTGGCCGTCCATCCAGCTACAATCCCATGTATGCGCACACACGGTACATGGCCCACGGCCAGTAATTACCGATATTTGCCATTAGCTCACTCTCTCGGTATCACAAGTGCATAATGAGCCGTCTTGCGTGATTGTACCCTGTCACCCCTTTCGGTATGGGGGCAGGTGTTCAAATTTGTGGGTGCCGCCTCACGACAGAGACTCCCAATTTTGCGGGTGCTGGCTCTTGTCGTGGGTGTTGCCTCGTGTCAGAGACTCTCAAGGGTGTTGCCTCGTGAAAGAGACTTCCAATTTCGCAGGTGTTGCCTCATGTCAGAAACTTCTAATTTGTGTTTTAAATTATATTTTTTTAAAGGTGCGGCCACATGTCGGGCTGAGTAAATTCCGTGATTCCGGTTGCACTCGGTGCATGGTTGTTGAATTTGAGTCAGGCTGACCATGGATGCCAAAATGGAATATACAACATTTCAAAGAATTATACGGACCTAGATAGTTCACAAATGAACTCACAACTGCGACTGACAATCCTAATCCGAACGAGAAAATAAAATTATACATAATTATAATTTTATCTGAGTAGATATGGATGCAACTATATGATATCAACACCAAACACACAACATTCACCTATCTCAAACATTAAACTCTTCTTCTTTACAACAAATCTAGTGGGGTACTTAATTATTTATATGACGTAATCATTTAAGTCATACTTTACATGTTGAAATTAATTCTTTACATCACAATTTACATTTAACTAATGTTAAATATTGATTAGCGTATGACCAAATATTTAATTTACAATTAGTTAAGTCGTCCAATTACATTATTTAAGTCATTCAACTCAATAAAAGTTCGAACTTTGTTAATTTTACTGTTCAATTTAAGTTCCACACTTATGGCCTATTCTCCTACCTTACTAACTCGTTATTACAATAATTAACTTTATTTACCTAATATTAACTCTAGTATGATAGAGGTGAAATCTTTATTCCATTAATCATCTATAACCATCCAACTTTTGTCACCAATTATTTAGCACCTACACAAATTAATTATCAACCAATTAATTACTACGACGATTATATTACTCATTAATTAACCAATTTTTATCTAAAGCAATAACTATGTGAACTACATGTATAACTTAGCAATTACTAATCATACCGAATAAACCCTAAATCACTATAAATTACTTATTAATAATCATGTAACTTAAACACCACTACAACCAGCAACAACAGGTAATACGATGTTCCCCAAACACAAGAAGAAACCAGCAACCCTTGACATGACTAGCAAACTATACAGAAAGGACGATCAACCCCAAACCTCCACTGCAACTCACGATGCCCTTATCGACACGAGGGGCAACAACCAGAACACATCAATACGCACTCAACGACACAACCAAACGACCCAAAAAAGACTCACAACAATTTATACCACAAAAGTCGAAGGGAAACCCATGCGTAAGACGCTAGGGATCTTACAATTCAGCAAGGTGTCCCCAACAAAAACCCGGTGTTGCTACATGTACGACTTGATTTGGAAGCCACAGACTGAACCGCATGCCTAATTGACTAGGCACCATATAAAACACTTCAAAACACAAGCCGACAGCTAGAAAAAATAGAGGAGATGGGAAGGAGATGGTGGCGATCAGGTCAGCATGCAACCTTCTCCCAAAAAAACATGGAAAACAAAGAAGATGTGAAGAACGTCATCGACCCTACATCCTTACCAGCTCCATGCATGCAAGAGTCCTAATGGAAAAGAAATAAAAAGAGGGATGAGATACTCACGCAGCAATGACGAGGGTGCTTGGGACATAGAAGAGACGAGTGGACAACTAGGGAAAAGGATTTTCCACAATCTCCACAACTATATATATACAACTCAATGAGTCCCTCAATTAAATTCTCACACCCTACCGCCCATTCATAAAAAGGTATCACTTGGATAAAGTTCATCCTCCCTTTTCCTCCCATTCATCAGGTCGTCACCCCCTAAGGTTCGTCCTCCCTTTTCCTCCCACTCACGAAGTAGTCACCCACCCAAGACCGGGGGGTTTGGCCTTAGGTCGAACCAGGACCGGTCGACTAATGATAATAATAATCTTGACGGCCAAAATTATCGATTCGCTCATATTGATTCCACAAAATTGTGTTTAGCACCAATTTCGAGTCTTACAAAAATTATAATTCAAATAACAAATTTTTTTTCCATGGTTTTTACAACTAATTGGGAAATGAGTATTGCATTACCCACAACACTTAGGAAACTTTAGAATTGCTTCATACTGGGTGGTAAGCAAACATACTTAAACATGTGTCGGATGGCATGCCCGACTAATTTTCATTTCATACATACAACGCTTATGCCCTCACATCCTCCATATTACACACGCCATGGTACTCGAGTGGCAAAAAGAACGGTTGAGTTAGTGTCACGAATTTTGGAAATGCATTGTGATACACAGTACCCTCGTACACCGTACTACCTCAGGATTTGAAGGAGTATTAGTGTTATCCATACATACTCACTATCTTATTTGTGAAATTCGTAAAAATGACCACACTTATATAGTAAGTTTAGGAAAAAGGCTTGTATCATACATTTCTCAAGCTTCAGTTCAAAAACCAAAATGGGATCATATTCTTGTAGTTTTATTAAACATATGTAGAAAATATGGCTAAATAGCCTGACATTGGAGGGATCCAATAAATCACCACTAACGCCGTCCTATGTATAAAGCATGGTTAAACTCGCCAGGCAGAGAGTCAAGGAGTGAGGGAGAGTCCTACGGTGTGATTGAGAAGAAGTTTTCTGCTTGTAAAAATTGGAGCAAAAAAGAGGGTTTTTTTTTGTTTAGTATTTCATTTCAAAGTACGGAAATTTGGCCGATTAGGATCAAATGGACAAAGAAGAAGAGTTCCTAGCTTATGTTCTGTGCGTTTGAAGCTTTTTTGTTTACACAATTATTTTTTAAGCTGTAATGGTTCGTGCAATATGTTTATGGTGTATGATTTGTTCTAAACAATGTTGTGGATTGTTAATAGCAAACATGGGCTATTTTGATCATAGCGGCAGTTTGTTAACATACACAAGTGAAAGGTAATGGTTTTGGGAGGTAGAGCATGCTGGAAATATCTGAAAGCCAATACAAAAAGTGGATGTATTGTTTAAAATTTGTTTTTTACAGTTTATGTGTTATTATTAGTAAAGAAAGGCTGAATTGATTCTTTTGTCTCCATTTGCTTATGTTGATTTGTGTTGCCCCAATACTTTAGCCTAAGAAGGTTTCCTGGTTTTTCAGGTAGAGGCAACATATGATAGCTTGTCTCAGATGCGACAAGGGAAAGTAGTAAATAGCAACATTAGATATGATGATCTGAAACCTATTGGTAGTTCCATGGAAGATAATGAAGAACGGATACGCAGTTTGTAGTTCACTCATCATGGAATGTAGATTATAGAAGAAGATTGTGAGGAAATTGAAGAATTTGACAAGAGTAGTAAATATTTTGACAAAATATAAGATGAAGGTGAAGCAGTAAAAATATCTGAATGCTTTGAAAATATGACCTATATGGGCTTGGAATTCTCTTCAGAAAAAGCTGGATATGATTTTTACAACCAGTATGCAAAAAGACAATGGCTTGGCATTCGAAATGGTCGTATTTATCAATCGAGGAAGAAAAAGTATGTAACATCTCGAAAATCTGTCACTTTGAGAAAAGGTAAAAAAGATATAAATGACAACAGCAAGATAACGAGAGAAGTTAAAAGACATGAAGAGACTAGAAAAGATTGCAAAGCTTTTTTGAGAATACGTCTAAGCAAGTGTGGGGTGTGGAAGTAGAAGAATTTTTTGACATTCATAGTCATAACTCGTCAAAACCAACCAAAGTTGCAAAGCTTCGGTCTCATAGTCATGTGTCTAAATCTTGCAAGAGTACGATTGATTCACTGCATAAAATAGGATTGAGACCATCAACCATCTCTAAAGTTTTTAATATAACTTCCAATAGCGTCAAAATAGACAACGTGATGGGGGTCAATCTTGCATCAATCATCTGTAAAGCACCTACAAGAATGATGTTGGGCGGCAATGCTTATGTGTTATCAAGTACTTTCAAGAGAAAAATTTAAAAGACAATGACTTCTTTAAAATTGAATTAGATGACGATGGAAAGACCCAAAATATTTTTTGGGCTGATGGGTGATCATCTTACTTGAACTTTGGTAATGTGATAGTGATTGATGTAACTTATAAGACCAATGCATGTTGTTTACTCCATTCACAAGTATTAATCACCATAGGGAATTTACACTTTTTGTTGTACTTTACTTGTTGATGAGATAGAGGCAACGTATACTTAGTTATTCAAGACATGGTTAAAATGTATGTGGGCAAAATCACCTACTTCGATTATCACACATCAAGATGGTGTAATGTGAAAGGCTATGACAACTATTTTTCCGAGAATCCATCACTTGTTTTTCTCATGGCACATATCTAAAACATTTGAAGTCCAACCAAAGTGAATTTGAGAAAGAATATAATAATTTGATTTATAGAAGTGATATAGTCAATGCATTTGAGGATAAATGGAAGATTATAAAAGAAAAATACAATTTGGAACTACAAAGTTGGTTGCCCTCCATGTATGATGTAAGACACCTTTGGATATCTATATACATGAGGGATAATTTCTTTGCAAGTATGACTTCGAGGCAAAAAAGCAAGAGCATGAACACATTTTTTGATGGATTTGTGCATTCACAAACCCCATTAACTGATTTGGTAAGGCAGTATGATAGATCATTACAATCTCCTAGATTTAATGAGGAAAATAGGATTTTCATACTTTGAATTTTAAGCTTGTGCTATGTACATACTCTCCTCTTGAAGCTGAAACTCTGTACACGAGATCAAATTTTGATATTTTTAAAGATAAATTGAAAAGGCGCCAAGGATGCATTTTCAAGAAAATCAGCGAGGAGGGGTGTTCAATAACAAAATATGACAATTTTCCACATGATGATGAAGTTACAAAGCATGTTGTTGCCAACCAAAATTGTGGAGAAATGAATGACACATGTAGTTGCAAGAAATTTGAAAGTGAGAATTTTGTGGATGCACATTTTGAAAATTCATAACAAACACCCCTGCAAAATTCCTAGTCAATATGTGCTATACCGTTGGACGAATAAAGCTATATATTATTATTCAAGCGAGAGTGAGGATATCAACAACGTTCATTCCTTTACAAGTCCACTTACTCCATTGCAATATATGGAGATTTCGGAAAAGGACTATCCGATTGCAAGATTTGGGAACAAGTTCATATGAGTAATATCATTTTACATTACCACTTTTTTATCAGATAGGGAGTTCATCTTTATTTAGAGTACAAACAAGCAAAGAGACTATGGAGTGGCCAGTTTGGACTCCAATGGAACATATTTCCTAAATAGTAGTATGTGACCCAACTCACTTTTCATAAAAAAGGTTGTCTCAAGAATATTCGAAGTTTAAAGGCAAGATATGAAGTTGCTCAAACTCAAACAAAAAAAAGAATGTGTAATCTTTGTAATGAGTGAGGTTATTATTTTACAACATGTAAAAATGTTCATAACAATTATAGCAATGATTCTATGCAATAAGATTTTTTAGGTGTACATATGTAAAACCCCATTTTCGGGTTAGGGTTTTACCCAATTCGAGTTTTGCCTTATTCGGGTCATTATTGAGTTGGTTCGAGCGAGATCGAGCAAAACTAGTTTCAGATTATGAGTATGGGCCCAGATGGCTATATGACCATGTTACAGTGATTGAGTATGCCCGATATGCAGATAATAAGATTATAATTATCTATATATTGAGGTATACATATTTCTTTGTATATGCTAGCTAAGATTTAAGGCATAGATTTAGGCCATTGCAGCGATTAGTATCTGATTGGAATTTTATGGGACCATCATTTGCATGCAGCATAGGAATGGCAGATCACTCAGCTTGTGCCCCTATGGGCCCATCATGATTGTGTTTAGGGTTTTGAGGCCCATTTAACCTTATTTCCTTCATTCCTGCTTATAGAGTCAATTTCAGGACTCGAGTCAGTTTCAAGTTCGGACGGTCTCAATCTGAACTTTCCGTCCATATCTATAATGTATATACCCAAAGGTGGGTCCCACTAGGTCACGAGTTGTTGGATGACCGGATCATGCCACGTGGCAAGATCTCAGTCGTCCACTCATCTTTATCATCACCCATTGATTTCAAGAGTTTCATGATTTTGAAATTTTCCACCCTTATGCCGCCACCACTTCGACTCGCCGCCGGTGAGCCTTCACCTCGCCCCTGGCCACCGGATTGGTACGACCGTGACCACCTCATGGCCGGCTATCCGTTCGTACCCACGATCGCCACCGGCGCCACCGCTGTTGCTGTCGGCGTTGACGTTTTCTCAGACGATTTTCCTCCATAGTCGCCACCCTTTCTTGCTGTTTTCCAGTGCCGACGAGCCACCATCGGCCGATCCGACCACCCACGGAACTACCCCTCACCCAGATGTACACATTGAGACCGATATCGACCTCTACCATGCCCGAGATCGCCGCCGGCTGTGTCGCGACACATGGCGGCGATGCCTTCCCTTTCTGTCCTTTTTCGGCCAACCAGCGCCCGGACTCGACTAGTCATCACCGCCATCACCCTCGTCGTCCTCTCCTCTGTCGATCCCGACTGGCGGCCACCCCAGCAATGCCGCTGTGGCTGTTCTCTGGCGACGGGCATTGCTGCCGGTGTCGGCCCGTTTACCCGGTTCGCGGACCACTTGCCCGTGACCACGTCCGCCAGCCTGTGACCGTGTCTGCCTGGTAATGTCCGAGTCCGTCTGTCATGTCCAGGCCGCCCAGCCAACCCAACCCATTTTCCAGCCTAGGTTGGTTCAGACCATTCGGCTTGGTTTGGTTTTGCTCGGTTCGGTCCAGTTGAGCTCAGTTTCAGCCCGTTTTCCACCGTTTCTCGACCGTTTTTGGTAATTCGAGAGCCCCTAAAATTAGTTTAGATGCATATTCACATGATTTAGCATAATTAAATGTTATGATGAATTTTCATTAATTATTATTTTAATTAATTAATTAATTATTATTTATTTTTATTTATATATTTATGATATACGATGAATGTTTACATGATTATTTGTTATTATTAATATAATATTTAGTTATGAATATCAGTCTTAATATGGTTAGTAAATCTTATTTATTAAGTAATTTATTTATGTATTCGTTATGTGTATGTTATTATTTATTTGTATTTAATTATGTATTCTTATGTTTTATGACTGATATTATTATTATTTGTGATTAATGAATATTTACTATTTATTTATTTATGTATTGAATTACTAATTAATTATTAATTAATTAATAGATTATTTATGTGCTTACTAATACAAGTATATATGATAATTACTCGTGTTTGCCTCTATACTTAATATAATATAATTATATTATTATTTTATAATTCGTGTATTATTTATGTTCATGATTATGTGTTTATTATTTATCTAATTATCCATGAGTAGAGTTTCTTGCATATATTTATTATTTATTATTTAGTATTACTATGTCTCGATTTGCATGGCAAGTGTTTAATTATAAGTTTGTTAGTATTGTTTCCTTATTAAGATGTATTAATGATATGAGCACACACCACATGCATGCATCATATAGGGATGTTAGTATTTTACTTAGCAATGGGTTCCGATGTAGGCTTCGGAGTCCGAGCTCGCCGTAGATGTGTATAAACGCTTGGAGCTTGGACCACAAGTCCGTAGGACTCTCCTTCTCTGCTTGACTCCTTGCGTGAAGATTTTATCATGTTTTAAACGTAGGACGTCATCAGCGGTGTTTTATCGGATCCCTCCGATGTCGGGCCATTTAGCCGCATTTTTACACTTGTTTAATAAAACTACAAGGATGAGATCCCTTGTTGGTTTTCGAACTTTAACACTAGAAATTTATTATACAAGCCTCATCAATAAGCCTATTATATAAGTACGCATTATTTTACGGATTTCACGGATAAGAGAATGAATGGTACGGAGATATGTATGGACCGTGGTAGTACTTCTTCAAACCATGAGGTAGTGCGGGTGTATGATGGTACTGCGTAATACAACGCATTTCCGGAATATGTGGCACTAACTTAATTGTTCCTTTTTCCACTCGAGTAGAGTGGCGGGTGATATGGAAGGTGTGAGGGCGTAAGTGCTGTATGTATGTATGATTATGATTATGAGCCGTGCATGCGAGCCGACATTTGTTAAATATGTTTGCTTATTGCCCAGTGTGAGGCATTCTTGAAGTTTCATAAGTTTTCGTGGGTAATGGAATACCCATTTGCCAGTTTCTATTAGTTATTTTTTGGACTAGTAACATTTGTTACTGACGGTTTTTATATAATATATGTAGATCTTGCAAATCCTATATCGACTTTGGTGGGAGGACAGATGAATGCTACACACTTGAGCTCAACCCAATATTTGCTTTATTGAATTTATTTATTTTGATGTGTTTTTATGTTTATTTTGCAATGTCTTCCTGTAAAAACCACGAAAAAAATAACAATAATGAACACAATAATAATAATTTATTTAGATGGGAAAGGTTATGTGGATAGGAACAATTCATAAATATTACTTTATTGTAAAGTAAATAAATTTTTACGATCAACGTCATTTTCTTTTACTAGTGTAACCGTCTGGTAAAATGAATAAGTTAATCTTGTTTTAATTATTATGGTTTGGATGATGTAAGGCATGAGGTATTGAATTATTAGAAAAATATTAGAAATATTGGGAGCATCTTCAAGTGGTTGAATTTTGGAAGGATTAGGAGAGCAATTGATTTTTTTTAAAAATAAAAATTAGGTATGTATTATTAGGAAGGATTCCTTTCTCTCACTATTTAAAGGGTTTAGATGGGAGAGTTGAAACCCATCTTCTACTCTTTTCTTTCTTCAATCTTTGAGCTCTCTCTATCTATACTTATATGCTCAAGACGTTTTTCAACAAGGGTTGAAGGATTTGGAGTGAGAAAAACTCCAAGTGACTTATCCTTCTACCGTTAAAGGTTACACGGGTTGTAGGACGCATGGCTTCAATCATCCAAATTAGTTTTTCATCTCATTCTTGGTATCTCAGTCAACCTTCCAGGTCTGTATAACTACTTGAAATGTTGTATATTCCTTTTTGGCAGCCTTGGTCGGCCTGAGCCCAGATTCGACCACCATGCACTGAGTGCAACCGGGGTCAAGGAATTGACTCAGTCCGACACGGGGCAGCACTTTTAAAATTACTTGAAAGACAAAATTGGGAGTATTTGACATAAGGTATCACCCACAAATTGGGAGTCTCTGATACGAGGTAGCACCCACAAAATTGGGAATCTCTGTCACGAGGCAGCACCCACAAATCGGGAGTCTATGTCACGAGGCAGCACCCACAAAATTTAAA
>JAVDBV010059878.1:0-26060 GCA_032619315.1 Piper longum
AACGGTTCGGTCGCCGGTAGCATTTCCGGGTCGGTTCAAGGGTGAGCCGAGTCGGGGTGTTACAGGGGGCGGGCGGGGCAGGGCGGCGGCGGTGACGGAGTGGAGGGGAGGGAGAGGGTGTCATTCTCGTAATTAAAAATTGACTCGAGTCCGACTCGAATATAAAATAATAATTAATTCAAAATAATTAAAAAAATCCAAAAAAATTAAAAATATAATAAACTATAATACACATAATAATATCAAAATAACATCAATATATGATTTTTATATATTTATATTATAAATTGTCAATATATATTTTTATAAAACCGATTCGGACCGATTCCGATTCCGATTCAGACCGATTCAAAAAAACCGATTTTTGGCCGATTCTGACCGATTCCGATTCATTTGAAAACCGATTCCGATTCCGATTCCGATTCATGCAACCATGGGTAAGATTCACCATCTGCCTGCTTAAGAAATTCATTGATACTTTGGAGCTCGTGGTGCTCATCCGGCGAGTCTGAGTAGAGTTTTACCCGACTTGGGGTAGTTTGATTTCGAGTTTGAATCAATTTAGTAGGTACTTTAGTTGATCGAGTTAGAGTAAGTTCATAGAAACTTGATTTGTATTTATTCATTCCTTTTTTTTGTATGATTTATACTAAATTTTAATTTATAATTAAAATATCTCAACTTTTATATAGTTATGTATGTTTGGAAAGATTTATCCGGTTATGTGGATAATTTTTAAAAGTTGTATTTATCCGGTTACATGGGTGATTTTGAAATTTTTATATATCCAAATAATTGCTAAGATTTGTATTTATCCGCTTGCATGATTTCTACGTATCGGAAAAAAAGTCGTGATGGTCCACAAATTGCCGGAGGGAATTTATGAGGAAAATAAAGACGGGCGATGATGGCACGCCCGTAATCACGGAACAGAATAAACCTTAGAAATTCTATAAAGGCAGACCTGACGTACTGGAAAAGGGGGGCTCGCTGAATTGAAGAAAAAAGAATGTAAAACCAGAAAAGAGAAGAAAGAGAAGGGGAAGAGCCCCTCGTCGGAGATCCATCCTCGGCGATCCCCTAGCGTACCCACATAGCTTGAAGTGCCCCCAACATTATTTGAACACCATTGCTGTCCACCACCCTGTTGCGTGGTGGAGGAAGAAAGTTGTTGTTCCCCACGTCCTTGCTGCCACGAAGAAGCTTGCTCGAGGTGTTGCCGCACATCACATTGTTGCCATCAAGGAGCCCTCCTGGAGTCATGCTATCTTGTCACCCCCTTGCTGCTGAATCGCAGAGAAGATAGACCCCTCCCCATCACCGTGAGGGAGTCGAAGAAAGGTTCTGCTGGTCACCAAAGTCCGCCCTTGTCATCCCGTTGCAGCAGGTGTTTTGTCTCTTTTATTTTTGCAGGGCTTGGATGCAGCAGAGAAGGGAAGTTTGAGGAAGGAGCCCTTCACTGGAGACGCTGTTGAGACGAAGCCACCACCATCCCGGATCAGACCAAATCGACCCAGGCCGTCCTAGACCGTCGTCGGCGTTGAGAACGTGGAGAAGAAGTGGCCTTTGTAGCGATATAGATCAGCAAAAGACGAAGATTGTGGATTATTTTTTGATCGTTTCTAGAGCCGCAGTGAGGTGTAAAGTGAAGACGGAGGAGTGGTCTCAAAAGCCAAAGTGAGTTTAGCCGGAGTTCGTCATTGCAGTCTCCGAAAAAAAACCAAGAAGAAGCCCGTCCGACCAGGAGAAGAGGCAAAAAACAAAGCAACAAAGAGCATATTTTTCTGGTTTTTCCAACCAGTGATGGCCGTTCCCAACACCTCAGTGAGGTGTAACGTGAATACAAATGAGTGGTTTCGAAACCAAAAGTGAGTTTCGCCGGAGTTCGAAGTCGTATTCGTCGAAATCCTGCCAAGAAGCTGCTGATCCGGCAAGGAAAGCCAGAAGCAGAGCGGCAGCAGTAAATAACGGGTCTTTGGGGAAGTTTTTCTGACCATAGACGGTCATTCCAGGCCCTGAAGCAGTGACTAAAGTGAAGGAGGAGGAGTGTTCTACAAACCCAAAGTAAGATTCATCGGATTCCGCATCTGAAGTCGCCGGAAAAAGGTCCAAGAAGAGGCCTGTCTAAGCATAGAAGAAGAAACAGAACAGGAAGCTGTCACGGAAAGACAAATATTGGCCGTCATGTTCCGTCCAATGCAGGTCGTTCCCGGCTCTGTTGTGGTACCTAAAGTGAAGCTAGGAATGAGATATACTGGTCTGAGTTGAGTCCCATTGGATTTAGTAGCCTCTGTCACCAGAAACGATTTAAGAAGTTACCCATCCGACAAGGAAGAAGACAGAACAGAGTAAGGAAGAGCAGCAAACAGTGTATCTTCGCGATAGTTTTCCAGTCATTACTGGCTACGGAAAGATAATCAAAGTGAAGAGGGAGAAGTTTTATACAAACCCAAAGTGATCTTCACCGTATTTCATCACCACGGTCGCCGGGAAAAATCTGGCAAGAGACCTATCGGATAAGGGTGAAAACAGAATAGAGGAAACCAGCAGGGAAGGCGGACCTTCACGGCCTTTTTCCGATGAACGCCGGTCGTTTCCTGCCATGAAGAAGTGACAGACGTGATTTTGGAACAGTGATTTACAAGTTAGATTCGATTCCCACCAGATTCAGTTGCCGCCATTGCCGGAAAAGTCGACGCCGAAGTTTTTTGTTTCACGCCTAAGCGGGTCTGTCGTGCCCAATTATTTGACCAAGTCCACTTTTCCGCCAGATCCGTGACCATATCCATCTACCCACTAATTGATCAGACCCGTGAACAGGCTTGGACCAAGACCGCGCCCGAGACCCATCTGCTACCCGGATTGGAGTTGGTGCACCGTACACCACCCGCAGACGGCGCACACAGAGAGAAAAGGAGTATGCGCACGCCACCCAGCCCGGTCTAGCATTTATTTGGGTTTGAACCAACCGAAGCGGTCCGGTTCAGTTTATTAAGGATTCAAAAATAATTTGATGGCCTTTTACAACTCGGATCGAGGCAAAATTTGTTACCTCACCGTTTTTAGATGCTTCGGACACAGTGACGAGGTTATTTTAAGGATTTAAAGAGCATGAAAAGATACACCATTGCATTGGAGTCAAGCATCTCAAAGGCAATTTTATTTTGAGGAGGTAAAAATTCACTATTTTGTGTAATTTATAAAATTAAAGGAGAAATAGTGGATTGTAAGTACTAATCTCACCGTGGAGTGACTTAGGGATTTAAATTGAACCCTAAGGAACCACGTAAAAAATCTCGTGTGTGTCATTTTGGTGCTTGTGATAGCATTTGCATTATTTTATACTACCGCACTATCTCTTTGCGTGGCAAGGGTGCCTTGGTCCTACCGAACCCTTCAAACCCGGATGGGATTGAATCACAAGGACCGCGGTCACCCCGGGGGCGGACAATCCCGGACCTGAACAATGTATAAAAGATAATTTACTCTTGTATAAATTTATTTAAATTTCTTATCATATATAATATTTTATAAATTATTTATATTTAAATAAAGAAATTTAAGATAAATATAGTATAAAATCTTATTCTTTATATAAAGTATTGAGCTTCAAGTTTAATCGATTTGGACAAATACAAGTTTAGTCCTGACACAGTAAATATCAATTTAAGTTTTGGATCGAGTATTGAACCAAATCGAGTTTAATTGAGCTTTAAAAAACCCTACTTGTAGCTTGCTTAGGGTTACCAATGTGTCAGGTTCGGTCCAGGTTTTCCAAGACCCGAACCCGATCCAATATTAAAACTCGAATTCGAACACAAATCTATACATAAGAATTTTTTTGATTAAGACCCGAACTTGACCTGAACCTAGCTTAGAAAACCTAGACCTCAATTGAACCCAGACTGATAATAAACATATTACATATATTTACATAAAATTGCAAAAAAAATTAAATATTTTATGATAATTTTTCTTACTTATAATAAAATATAATATATTCTAAAAAATATTTCACACATTTGCGCATGTGCGCGCGCGCACACACACACACACTAAAATATATAGTAAAAAATTACGAATTTTAAAAAATGGGTCCAGGTCTTATAGGGTAGTGTCCGTTAAGACCAAAATTGTAACTCGAGATAAATTGGGTGATAATAAATACCCGAATGCAATATAGCTAGACCTGAACCCGATTTTTCCGATTGGGTTGGGTTGGGTATCTGGTTTACTGAACCTATTAGCAAACACAAATAAAAAATGTTCACTAAGGGGAGCAAAACGGTCAAACTCATTCCTGGTCATGAATCTACGTTAATGAGTAAGTGACATTAATTTTTTAAGTGTAAATCATATTTACATAATTT
Organism: Piper longum; assembly: GCA_032619315.1. NCBI lineage: Eukaryota > Viridiplantae > Streptophyta > Magnoliopsida > Piperales > Piperaceae > Piper > Piper longum. Next base: position 4,371 of record JAVDBV010059878.1, read on the forward strand.
TTATATAATTTACGGTTCACTCCAACAACTACTACAAGCCTAATTAGATTACACATCTTCCACCCTTATTAATCTAATTTACGAGTAACAGGCTGTGTGGGCCTAAACAACCAAAAATGAAAAGAAATTTATACAATATTTACAATTTAAATTCTTTAACAAAGTGTAATATCATTCACAAGTTAGAATGATATTAGATTATTCTTAATTTCATAATTTCACTAACCACCGTAAATTAGAAATGATTATCAACTGTCCCGAATGCAAATGATCCATATAACTTTTCTTTCCGGGCAACTCTAAACAAGTTAGAATGCCTCTGTCACGTCGAATAAAACTTATAAAAAATAAAAGAATAATACTTAAATTAAGTATATCTTGATGCTGTACGTCCTGCGTCAGTTTAGATTATTCTTCTTGATTTAATAAAGAGATCGATCTCACCTTTTCTCTTAAAAAAAGGTTTCAATCCTTGATACCTTCCTGGTTTCTCATGTATGCACCACGATATGTTATAATATCATTGACATAACTAATTGGAATTACATATCTTCTATATGAATATTTAGTAAAACTAGGTAAGATGTTGGATCTTCTGCGACTTATATATTACGGGCAAAGTTTAATTTTGTAGATAAAATCTTATTGAATAAGAAAATATATTATAATAATTTAATATATTAGATATAGATTCTAATTAATTTTAACTTTAGAAATAAGTTTTAATTAAATGAGAAGATATACTATAATAACTTGACTTATTATTTTTAATATTTATTATATTTTAATTAACTAGATCTCCTACTTTTAATTAGATGTCAATATTGATTTTCACTTTTATTAATAAGAGTAGATTTGTCAAGTGTTCTTAGTAATTCTCTAGAAACTATTTTTTATTCAAGAATAAGATAGATTATAATAATTTAATATATTAGATATAAATTTTGATTAACTTTGAGTTCAAAAATAAATTATAATTAAATGAAAATATACTATAATAATTTGATTCATTATTTTTAATTTTTATTATATATTAATTGGGTAAATCTCTTACTTTTAATTAGATGTCAGTATTGAATTCCACTTTTATTAATCTTAGTAGTTCTCTCAAAACTATTTTTAATTCAAAAAATGTTAAACATGTCCAACTATGCTCTATGGTACAAGTAAAAACATACATAAATTTTTTTTCCTCCCCAACCAACTAAGCCACAAGGTTGCACTTGTAAAGAAATCTATATGTAATTTTATACAGCCCCATGCAGGGCATTAGTTAGATTTGTTAATTATTTTGCATATATTAGTTTGTTATTTTGTTTGGGATATTTTTGTAATTTCCTTTATTTAAGTAGTGTTATTTAGGCAATAATTAAATTAGGGTTTTTTATCTTTTCCTTATAAATAAGGTGTGGCCGCCTATTATACAAAGGTTGATATTTTTAATAAAATGATGAATTATTGGTTGTGTGTCTTTCATCATAGGTTTCTTTATTTTATTTATTAGATCTAGTCTTCTCTTTATTTGATTATCCTTAGTTTTTCTTATATTCTATTAAATTTGTCATTTTTGTTATAATCAATTTTTGTATATATTTTATATATATTATTCAATTTGAAGCAAATAATAATGATCATTTTCAACAAATTATGTTAAGCCTTTGTGAAGTTTTAGATGAGTCGTCATTGCCTGATGTTGCGTAAGGTTGACTTGTAACTAGCATAAATAATTATTTTGGCAATAATAAAAAGAGTAGACAATATTTTAAGATAATATAATATAACTAGGATCTTAAGTTTACCGGGTTGAGATTTTTTTTTACAATATTCTAGATTTATTTGATTGGCAAAAAAGAGGAGGTAAACAAATATATTTTTCTTAGTTATTATTTGAAAAGAGTTAATTACGATATAGATATGAAATATACAAAATTTATTTTCCAAAAAATTTTCTCCTACTATTTGTGTTTTTATAATAAATTAATAAAGAAAAGAAAAGCTTAGAGTATTATTGTATTCGAATTAAGAATCTTAAAAAAGAGTCTATTTATTTATTAAAGTTTTCTATTTTAATTTAAAATTAATTTTATATATTTTTAATATATATTCTTAATAAATTTTAAAATATAAGTTTTTTTTTAATTTCTTTCACCTTACAAGCCATAACAAGATGTGTAAAGGTCCCATGGGCCCAAGGGCGTGGGCCCAGAATGGACCCCCACGGCTCCGTGATTCTATCGCTGCCCCGTTGGTTACGGCCACTAAACACTTGTGCCTGTTCACTGACCATGGCCGCGACGACGACGGCGGCGGCGGCTTCCTCAGTCCGCTCCGCCGGCCTCCTCCTCCTCCGCCGACGCCCCCTTGGAAGCTCCCCCGCCCTTCTTCCGACCCCGCCCCGTCTTCTTCGCTCCCGTCCCCCGCCGATTCCATCGTGGAGGTGTTTCTGCACCGGGGCCACGGCTGGCGCCGCCCTGTCTGCTGCGGCGGAGTCGGCGAAGGTGGGGGTGTTCCGGAGGCGGGTGAGGGTCGTGGACATTAGAGGTGGGTGGGATGAGGGTGTCGGCCGTCTCGGGGAGAGCTTCGTAGTTCGCGGCTGGGTTCGGACGTGCCGCGTTCAGAGCAGCGTCACCTTCGTTGAGGTAGTTTTGGGGTTCGAATTTGAACCAGTTTGTCGAAAGTTGGCTTCTTGTGTTAATCCTTTCATAGAAATGATTGTTTAACAGTGTTGGTGATTTTAATCGTGGCAGGTCAATGATGGGTCGTGCCTTTCAAATATGCAGTGTGTTATTAATTCGGAGGCCGAAGGTTATGATCAGGTGTTTGAGCAAGTTTAGTTCTTTGGCATGAATGTGAATGTTGGTAGATGAATTGTTAACTTTTTTTTTTTTTTTTATATATTGTTAAGCTCTAGATTTTATGAGCTGCTTACTGGTGTGAATTTTCACCTTGACTGTAGTTTGTTTTTGCCACCTTCTGTTGGCTACCCTGCTAGGGATGATGAAACGTAATTGCTTGTTCAAAATATCTAGCTAAATCAATAACTTCTACATTCGGTTGTGATTATTGTTCTATTTTTTTATGTACATTCTAGTTTTGAGCATCAGCTTGAATGTGGATTTGTTTAGTTTGCACAAATACATGTTCTGCTTCATAGCATTTTTATCATCCTTGTGTTCACTATGTGCTTGCCATGGTGTTCAATATTAGGTCGAATCTGGCTTTGTCACTACTGGTGCTTCAGTGTGTGTAGAAGGAGTGCTGGTAAAGAGTCAAGGATCTAAGCAAAAGGTTGAACTGAAGGTTGCAAAACTTGTTTTGGTAAGCAGCTGTTATTTTAAATTATTATAGTCAAACTATTTTGAATCACCACTTTTTTTCCGTCTTCAGCTAGAGAAGGTGAGTGGGTGATGTCCCTGTTGAATATAATAAAGGAGTGGATGATTTTTTTGTATTTGTAATGTTTATCGTTTCACATTTTCCACAAAGATAAATTGTTACTTTTTATTTTAATTATTATGGAAAAAGCTTTAGGTTTTTGTGACTTTCTTAAAATTATGATATAATTACTTGGATGTTGGAATTTACTGAACAAACTTATATTTTGGGGATGACATGGGCTGTTGCTGAGGTTGTAGCTTAATTAAAATATAGTTTCAGTGTGTTTCAATTTTTATTTTGTTATCATGGATTTCCATCTGTTGTTTTATGTATTTTTCTCTGATTGTTCTCATTCACTAACCTTATTACAGCCGAATTTGGATGAAAATTTGGAAGGAAAAATTTCAGCTGGAAACCAAAGCTAAAAATGGTTTCATTGACGCATTATTTTTTAACCCAATGTTAATTCACGTTGTTTTATCTCTCTTTACTTCCCGGTGGATGGGTACAATAGAGTTCGATTTCATCTCAACGTGTATCCATTTTTGTAGGTTGGAAAGAGCGATCCTACAACATTTCCTATTCAAAAGAAAAGAGCTAGTAGAGAATTTTTGCGTACTATAGCACATCTTCGTCCAAGAACAAACACATTTGGTGCGGTATGAACATGCTTATGGATTGACGTGAAAGGAATGTCTTGGTGGTTGTTCATAACTAATAGAGAAATTGGGATGAATGTTCAATCCATTTCTCCTCTCAATTCGTTAAAGGATATTGCCTGAAACTTATTGTTAATTTCTTCCTGGATTTTTTATTGCTTGTTGCAACTATAGCTGTCGAAGGGGAAGGTTGAAGATAAGAAGTCGAAGCGCTTTAGAAAAATTTAGAGAGATCATTTGATCTGTTGAGAATTTGTTGATAAATGTTGTTTCTCAATAATGTTAGAATTGTGGAGTGATAAAATATGCCCTTTATATTGTATTAAAAAGGATTGGAGGAAGGTTTAAATGAGCACAAATGGAGGCAATAAAAATGCACATGGAGATTTTATAATTGAGCATTGGTATGATCTACAAATCAGTTGAACTGGAGGGAAAGGATGGATAACACTGACAGAAATTGTTTGGGATGAAATGGTTCATTGATGATTGTGGTGAATTAGTGATGGGAAATATGGTTTTGTGCTAGAAAATTGACAATGAGGAGGTGCAATTTCTATATTCCAGTAATTCACAAAAGAGGTATTATGGCATATTGTCTAAGTATTGATTTAATTGTTGAGAAAATATTTATAAAGTGCCTATTGTAAGTTACAAACTGACAATATTGATACACTAATATGGCGGAGTGGTCTTAAGTTGTTAAAATGTTTTTCTTCTGCCATTTATACGGCGGCAGTATGTTTTCCTTGTCTTTATTATTTTTAGAAAGATAAATTGTAGACTTGTATTTACTTATCAAACTTCTTAATTCTGTTTGATGTGGTTTTAGGTATCTAGAGTGAGGAACGCTTTAGCTTATGCAACTCATAAGTTCTTTCAAGAGAATGGTTTTGTATGGGTTTCGAGCCCTATTATAACTGCTTCGGATTGTGAAGGTGCCGGTGAACAATTTTGTGTAACTACTTTGGTATGTATGTCAATGGACGGCTCTCCTTTTTACATGAGCACTTGGTATACAGGCAAAATTGACAACCATTTTCTATTTATTTGTTTGTACATTGTCCTTCTTTGGGTTCTCACTTTTCAGTTAATTAACTCTGAAAAGGATGGTGATTCAAGTCTTAATGATATTCCTAGTACGAAGGATGGGCAAATTGATTGGTCTCAGGTAGGTTCGATCCCATTTTCATTTTGCCATTCTGAAATTTGCAGTAGTTTAAGTCGTTTCAGTAGATCTCCTACCTGTTTTACTTATCATGCTATTGGTTATTAGTTATTGTCAAAGTTCACTGCAAAAGATCCTTTGTTTTTTTTTTAAAATAAAGTAACTGTGTAGTTGTTTACTTGCAAAACCACACAACAATGCTTAACATTTTTTATTTATTGAATTTTATCAGGATTTCTTTGGAAAACCTGCATTTCTGACTGTTTCTGGTCAACTAAATGCGGAAACATATGCAACTGCACTGTCAGATGTAAAGTATTACCATTACTGTTCTTTCGTTTCCTCCTTGTGTGTTCTATGAATTGGTGCCTGGTTTTTGGTTTTTACTTATATGAGTAACCTAAGTTATTCTACTTTCTTGCAGGTGTACACTTTTGGTCCAACTTTTCGTGCGGAAAATTCTAACACTTCAAGACATTTAGCTGAATTCTGGGTATGCATTGTTGTTAAACGTTTGTTCTGGTATAATGCAAGGAATAAATGGCTTTCCACAATGATTGTATGGACAATTGTCAAATAATTCAGAAGGTGGTTGATCTAGGTTCATTGAATTTATAGTTTCTTATGATTTTGCTAGAGTTTATCTGAAGAAAAGATCTGCTTAGTGTTTAGCTTTGATGTTTTCTATAATTCTTTACTTCATTATGCTCTTCCTTGAATATACTGGAAAGGAGTATCAGCTTAGAGTTTCGCCATGATGTTTTGTCTTATGCAAAATCTTTTATTATATTTAAAATAATAAAACAAGCCATGACTTTCTTAACACTTGCTTCTTGTATCTGGGGCAGGGGAAGAGTATAATATATATATAATCAAGCTAAATTAATAAGAACCTGTTGTACTTTTTCTATTTTATTTCTGCAAATTAAATGAGATATATCTTTATCTTGGGATTGAATCTACTGGTAGCAATATTGGAATTTTATTGTTGTTTTCTTATTTTATTTTTATTTTCAGACCACATGAAGGGTAATACAATGACAAGGGAACTATGACCTTGCTCTTAAAATGATTACTGAATTCAATGTGTCATGATCTGTTTATTGTTGTGAAGCTCAAGCTGTTACTATTGAGAGTAAATGTGTAGAAGCTGATCAGAATGCTATAATAAACTCATAACAAAAGAATAATTAGTTGACACATAGCTCGCCAATTTTGTTTACATATAAGAAAATCATGAACTTGAATTTTGGTCTCGAATATGATGGGATATGGGATGCTAAAATTGGGTATTTTGGCTCACAGTGATTTCTTGGTATATATTTTTGAGCAATGAAATAAAAATGTATTAGATTACTTAAGTAGTAGGTGTACCAAAACAGGCATAAGCAATGAAGAGAAGCAAAAGAAAGGGATAGCTTTTCCTGGACACAATTAGGAGAAGTAGTACTTCATTAATTGATTGAAAACTGAGGTCTTTAGCCAATATCTACTTAGGCTCAGCTCACTCAAAGCTCCGTCTTAGGGTTGACTTGCCTAACTATGAGACAAGATCAGCTCGGGCTCATTAAATTTGAAAAAATAAAATTTAATAAAATACCAGGTGCAGTGGTATAAGTGGAAGAAAACCCTAAAAAGTTGCAAGTTTAAGTCTTCAGGCTGTAACTTATTTTTGGCCTGAGCGGGAAGGCTGAGCTTGGTTAGGCTTGTGGCCGGTGAGCCAACCCTGAGCTGGTCAAAATCTCATTGCTGCTTCTAGGGGTAAGTGGTGGGCAGGCCGGTTGTAAGCCATGAGTCCACTAGCCTGTAAGTTCTTCTTTTTTTCATATATACATGTTTAATTTCTGGAGCCTTGGTAATTGTATTAGACGTACTAGGATGCCGTACATTAGAGGCCAAGTTCAAAAACTTCTGTGACTTGTTTGCGCGATTGGTTTGATAGGGATGCATAGGTTTCAGGAAAAATTTTGAGATCAAACATCTTTGCCTTGTTTGTCAACCTTAGATTTTTTACCGTTTCTGTTAGATGTTCCTTTGTTCCCCAACCTATCAATTCTTATTATTATTTACTTCCCTAAATTACTTGTGCAATATCTTCATGAATGTGCTCCAGATGATCGAACCTGAACTTGCTTTTGCTGATCTGGATGATAATATGGCATGTGCAACTGCCTTTCTCCAGTATGTAGTAGGTCACTGTTCATTTTACCTATTATTGTTGTTGAGATTTTTTTCCACCCTATGTCATATAATTAGTGTCAGGTATATGATCTATACTATGTGGGAAATAAATGGCGAGGATCCATGATCTGATATTACCGGATATTTTTTTTCTATTTAGAGGTTCTAAATTGGGAGGATAGAGATTTGCCATGCTTTAGAGGGGGCATAACAAGTGTGTACTCAGTGTAGCAAAACTTGATTTACTTTATTGGCATGTTCTGCTTCCATTATATGTCAAATGGCTGTTGCATGAGTGAGCATAAAAAAGTAGACGTTTATATCAGCAAATGCATATTCTTGCTGAATCATCTGAACTATTTTCAGAACCTATCAAATAGTAAATAATTGTTCTAATATTTTAAGTTATGTTTACTCGCAGGTAAGGTATGTTCTGGAGAACTGTAAAGAAGATATGGAGTTCTTTGATACCTGGTTTGAGAAAGGAATCATTAACCGATTAAATGTAAGACTTCAAATAGACTTGGCTGGCCTTTCTACAGAGTGTAATTATACTTGTAATGCGATTCTTGGATATGAGATTGTTAGAAATAATAAAAGCTACAGCTTCTTATGGTTTGAATTAGTCATCAGTATGTAATCTTCTAGATAATATTATTTGCTTATTTCTAGGACTTATAAATAACGTGGAGATGGTTAATCACTTTGATTAACTAAAAAAACTCTATTCTCTCCAAACTTTCTCTCTTCTTCCTTCTCTCTTCTTTATTCATTTCATCTTCTACTCATTCTACTACAACTGATTTCTACTCACCTTTCAGTTTCCTACCTATTCTAACATGGCATCATAACCAGGTTAGAATTTCTTTTGGTGGCGACATGTTTACTGCTTCTTCTGCCCTTTGCTATCCATTTCTCTTATTAACCTGCCTTATTGTTGCCGCCAATCTGACCTGTTAGGCTTATATTGCTTTTGTTGCTATCATGGTGGTTGAGACGAGGGAGCATTGCCTTCATATGCTGTATTGAATCCTCTTGTTACTTCCATTCAAAACTTGCTCAGTGGATCATTTATAACCATTGTCAAGTTAAATGGAAAGAAGAATTTTCTGCAGTGGTCTGCTGCTGTGCGTACCTTTCTTCTTGGCAGGGAAAGATGCTCTTATATTGATGAGGCTGCTCCTTCCTCTCATACTGCTGTTTGGTTCAAGGAGGATGCACAGGTTTGGAGTTGGCTTCGGAACTCAATGGAGCCCAACATTGCAAACAATTATATGCTAATGTCCACAGCCAAATCAATCTGGGATTCTCTGAATGAGTTTTATGCCTCTGATAGGAATGTGGATAGAATATACAATCTCTGTGAAGAGATTTTCCTGTCCAAACAAGATGGCCAGTCCCTTAATGACTATTACAACAACATTAAAGCAAGGTAGGATGAATTGCATATCTGCCAACCTTTTTCTCCCGATCTTGCAGTGTGGAAGAAACAACAAGAGCAGTTGAAGTTGATATCATTTCTTACTGGACTAGACTTTAAGTATGCTTCAGTTCGAAGTCAGTTACTCACTGGTTCAGATCTGCCATCCCTAAGTGTTGCTTTTTCTTGGTTGTCAAGGCTTCCAGAAGATGAAGTCCCTTGCCATGGATGCTCCTGATACTACTCCCTTTTAGCCTCCTTCAAATCTTCACAGTCCTATAAAGGCAAAGGTAAAGATTTCAAGGCTTCCAGAAGATGAAGTCCCTTGCCATGGATGCTCCTGATATTACTGCCCTTTAAGTCTCCTTCAAATCTTCCTCACAGACCAATAAAGGCAAAGGTACAGCTCCAACTTTTGCTGCAAAGGAGGAGGGAACCTGTTTCCAAAGCACAAAAGGAAGAAATGTTCTGTGATTTTTGCAACAATGCAGGCCACACTGCCGATAAATGTTGAAAGAAATATGGGAAGCCTGATCGGGCGAAACAATTATCTACCTCTGCTGCTACTACTTCAAATATTGCTGCGACCAACACATCATCTACAGCCACTGTTGTTTCAAATGTTGTCTCCCTTTCTCGAGATGATTATGAAAATCTCCTTCGTATGGCTCATTCTGATTCAGATTTTGGTGTGCCATCTGCTTCATGTGCTTCTGTAAGTATTTCCACATCCTCAACACAAAAACCTGAGTCTTGGCTTGTTGATTTTGGAGCCACTGATCATATGACAGGTAATTTATCTCTTTTTTCCACATTTCAATGGTTTCATCATCTGGTTCCTATACAAGTTGCTGATGGCCAACAATCCTCAGCAACTCGTAAAGGGAAAAGTCAGCTTTTGCCTTCTCTCGTGTCAGAAGATGTATTATACGTACCCTCCTTTCCAACTAGCCTATTATCTGTCAATAAACTTACCGCTCACTATTCAGTCTTTTTTAATTCTTCTATGTGTATTACATGAACTTGTGACCAGAAGATGATAGCTTGTGGTACTAAGAAGGAAGGCCTTCACTTCAAGGCTTCCTCACAAGCAATGGTTTTAAAATCTCAAGAAACAGCTTATCAGTGGCATTGTTGTCTTGGTCATGCTCCTCTTTATTTTAAAATTGCTGGTTCCATCTTTGTCTATTTCCTCTTCGTTTAACTGCAATGTGTATCAGTTTTCAAAGCATAGAAGTGCTGTTTTTCCTCCTCAAAATGGTACAAAATCTACACAACCCATTCTGATGTTTGGGGGCCATTCTCGGTACCTAATCCTTCACACTTTAGATATTATATGTGTTTATTGATGAATACTCTAGGATGTGTTGACTTTATCTCATTAAGGATCTTACAGAGGTATTTCACAGTTTTACACAGTTTGACAATGAGATTAAAACTCAACATAGTGGCGTCCTTGAAGTTTTTCGATCTGATAATGGTACTGAGTATAAGTCTAATTTAAGAATCTTGTCAGTTCCAAGGTTTTCTTCATGAAACATCATGAGCTTATTTCCCTCAGCAAAATGGTATTGCTGAGCAGAAACATGGACATATTCTTGAAGTAACTAGGGCTTTGCTTTTAAATATGCACGTCTCTCATTTTTATTGGCCTGATGCAATCCTCACAACTTGTTATTTAATAAATAGAATCCCTACAGTAGTTTTAAACAATAAATCTCCCTTTCAGTTTTGTTTCCTAATAAGAACCCTTTTCTCTCTAAGTCCTGAGGTTTTTGGATCCGTATGCTTTGTCCAGGTTTTTGATAATAAATTTAATAAAATATCACCTAGGGCAGTTAAGTTTATCTTCCTAGGCTACTCAAGGTGCCAAAAAGGATATAAATGCTATAATCCAAGTCTTACGAAAAGGTATGTGAGTGCCGATGTCACCTTCTTTGAATCAGTCCCATTTTAACCTCTTGTGTCTCAAAATACAACCGGTCCTAGGCTGTTTCAAGAGGTTTTACTGCCATTGCATGCTGTGCCTTGCAAATCTCAGATCTCTCTGTTCTCTGATCCTCCAATTGTTTGTACGAGAAAAGGTAAAGGCACTTCCAATTCAGTATCACAGCTGTCATTTTCACAAGTCATAAAATCTGGTATTGGTAGTTTTTCTTCATCCCTCAATAACTTTTATCAAGCCTTGTCAGTTAAGTCCATTCCATCTAGTGTGCAAGAGGCATTGCAAGGTTCTGAATGGAATCAAGCAATGGTGGAGGAGATTAATGCAATGGCAATGAATAATACATGGAGACTTACTGATTTACCTCTTGGTAAAAGATCTGTTGGTTGCAGATGGGTATATACTATCAAGTATAACCATGACAGAAGTCTTCAAGGTGCAAGGCACGTTTAGTTGCCAAAGTGTACATGGAGTTGATTACACAGACACTTTTTCATTAGTGGCTAGGTTGAATTCAGTTAGAATTCTATTATCACTGGCTGTTAATCTTGATTGGGCTTTGTTTCAGTTAGATATGAAGAATGCCTTTCTTTGCGGAGACTTGATTGAGGAAGTCTACATGGAGCAACCTCCTGGTTTTGTTGCTCAAGGGGAGGAGCATAAAGTATGTTGTTTGAAGAAAGCTATATATGGATTAAGGCAATCTCCAAGGGCCTGGTGAGAGATTTAGTTCTTCCCTACTTAAATATGGTTTTAAGAGAACCAATGCTGATTTCCCTGTGTTGTCTTTACAGTCCTCAAGTGGTATTGTGATTGTTATCCTTTATGTAGACGATGCCATTGTTTCAGGGAGTGACTCAGGCCAGATTAGCAAGGTGAAGACATACTTACAGCAACAATTTCACACCAAAGATATTGGACAATTGAGATGTTTTTTAGGGATTTAAGTTGCAAGATCCAAACATGGTATTTATCTTTCACAACACATACATGTTATGGATCTTATAGAGACAGGTTGTTTGGACTGTAAACCTAGAGCCCACTGGATATATCAATTAAATTGGATCCAAATACTGGTGAGGAGCTAACTGATCCTAGTAGATACAGGAAACTGGTGGGAAAACTCATTTACTTGATTGTGACTAGGCCTGACATCTTTTGCAGTCAGTCTAGTAAGTCAGTTTATGCAAACACCCAAGAAACCTCATTGGACGCTTTTTTTGAATTATCAAGTATTTAATACTTTATTCTAATAAGGGGCTGTTGTATAAGAAACATGCTAGCTGTAAAAAGGATCTCACTGTCTTTGGTTTTACGGATGCAGATTGGGCAGGTTCTCCCTTTGATCGCAAGTCTACAAGTAGATTTGGCATGTTTGTTGGTGGTAACTTAGTAACATGGAAGAGTAAAAAGCAGTCTGTGGTTTCTAGATCGAGTGCTGAATCTGAATACAGAGCTATGGCTAAGGCTGCAGTAAAAATTACTTGGATTAAGTTGCTACTACAAGAATTGGGGTTTCCTATAAACAAACCTATGAAGTTGATGTGAATACCAGGCAGCTATCCATATAGCTTCAAATCCAGTCTTCCGTGAGAGGACTAAGCATTTGGAGATAGATTGCCATTATGTCGGAAACAAAGTTCTTGATAAGGAAATTGAATTGCAACATTGCCGAACTCTGGTTCAGATTGCTGATGTGCTCTCTAAGGATTATCAGCTGAAAAACATGGAGAATTGATTTCCAAGCTTTGTCTCTTCTCCATACCCAAAGCTTGAGGAGTGTTAGAATAATAAAAGCTACGGTTCATCAGTTTCAGTCATCAGTATGCATTCTTTTAGATCAGATTAGTTGCTTATTTCTAGGAGTTAGTTAGTCTTTTAAATTTTTAAATGTAAGTGACTATTGTACTGGCTATGCTTATAAATAACGTGGAGAGGGTTAATCACTTTGATAAACCAAAAAAACTCTATTCTCTCCAAACTCTCTGTTCTTCCTTCTCTCTTCTTTATTCATTTCATCTTCTACTCATTCTAACAGGGATAAATATCTTTCTGTTACAGAGCTTAATCATTATATAGATGTTTCATTTCAGATTCAAGTTAAATGTCTTGCTTATTCACTTTAGGTGATTGTTTCTAGATATCTTGAATATTACTCTTACCATTTTCTAACCATGATCTCATGCTGTCAGAATGTTGCTGGGAAGGACTTCGTGCAGTTGACATACACAGATGCTATCAAGCTTCTTAGCAATGCAAAGAGAAATTTTGAATTTCCTGTAATGCTTTAGTTGTTAGGAATATTGCTGCTCATTCTTAATGGTGTTATATTTATCTTGAAAACATAAAAAATAAGTTAGTTGTAGCACTTCAATCCATGAGCTATTTTCAAGTTTCATTATTTTCCAACATGCATATTCATATATTTGTGGAACACTGGATTTACTGTTTTAAAAACTGTATGCCTTGTTAATGGTTACCTTACAGTGACAGTTTATCCTCTTTTACGAGGTCTTTTTATCATTTGTGAGATCTTGATGAAGAATTGAGTATATTAATATAGTTGTTGTTTTAACATCAGATATGTGGGTCTCCTGGTGTATATCTCTGATGAAATGATAACCTCCACCTAATTCCCTAATATATAATGTTATTTTCTTGGCAAATCTAAGATGGCACATTTTCATTGTATTTAGAGTTTTAATCACCATAGTAGGACATGAGGTTTGCATATACTGTGATTGTAATAGAAATGATAAAAAGTAAATTCTTGCGTCGGGTTTGAGTTCATAAAGTGACTTATTTTATTGACCTACACATTGCTAGGTTAAGTGGGGATGTGATCTGCAAAGTGAGCATGAGAGATACCTAACTGAAGATGCCTTTGCCGGATGCCCTGTAATTGTGAGAGACTATCCTAAGGTGTGATGGAAGGTGCTATTGCTTCTTTGTTAAATTTGGATGCTCTTAATTGCATAAACTTACTTTCTTTCCCTCGTATGCAACTTCTAGGAGATAAAAGCTTTCTACATGCGGCGAAATGATGATGGAAAGACTGTTGCAGCCATGGACTTACTGGTTCCAAGGGTAAACTTCTCAAATAATTATTGTAATCTTGTCCTGCTATGTTTGCTTTTTAATCTAAAAAGAACTCTTAGCTCCTTTACCCATAAAAAATAGTGTAATTATGGTTATTATAACATTTTCATAGCCTTTCCTGCTTTGTTTTTCACTGTGAAATGTTTTTGATACTTCACTTAAAAATCTTGGTGAAGAAGAAATGCTAAACTGTACAGAATGACCTGTGTCATCAGGTTTTATCTCATGGCACAGCTTCATGGCATACTCATACTGTGCTTTTTGGAACATTATGTTTGATATTTTGCTCACGTTTTATATTTCATTTTAATTATAAACATTAAAGAGAACTATTGATGTAGGAGGAACTAATATTAGTGGTAGTTTAGTCACTTTAGAATATTTACTAGTCCTGAACAAAAGTCAATAGTATGAAGATTTTTTGTTATTTATTTGCTTTTAGTTATGTGTTGAAGTCAAGTTAGGTTTATAAATGAAAACATTTCGATTGATGTTACTAGTTTTGGTGGGTGAATAGTGGTTGACTGGAGTTTCTCTCCTCTCAGTTTAATTCTAGATCCTTCCTCTTCTGTTTTGACATTTTTTCTCCTTTTCTACTTTCCGTTATTTCCTCTATAAAATTATACTACCTAATGATAATGATGTTAAAAACTGATCCAACTTCACTCTTTTTTAATGTTTACATTATGAGACCATCCATACCTTCAATTTGTTTGTTATAAAAGCTACTGATAAGTACTAAAAAATGATGGCATGGATCTTAGCTTAGCTTAGATCAGGTAGATGATAGATGATGATGATGATGATGATGCTGATGATGTTGGTGGTGGTGGTGGTGGTGGTGGTGGCAATGATGATGACTATGACGATGGTGTGAAAGTTGATATAATACTTTGGATGTCAGTGGGTGCTTGACTTCTACAATCTCACCGTTATATTTACCAGGTTGGAGAGCTTATTGGTGGAAGCCAGCGTGAAGAGCGACTTGAGTTCTTGGAAGATCGGTTAGATGAGTTGAAACTTAACAAGGAAAGCTTTTGGTGGTATTTGGATCTGCGCCGATTTGGCTCCGGTGAGGCATCTTTGAATGCAATGCTTATTATATTGGTTGCATTTAATGAGGTTTATTCTTTCCATTTATTTTGGCAGTTCCTCATGCTGGGTTCGGACTAGGTTTTGAAAGGCTGATACAGTTTGCCACTGGAATTGATAATATCAGGGATGCCATCCCCTTCCCACGGACACCAGGATCTGCAGAATTTTAGACATGGCAGAAATTAGGATATTGTCCAGCTCCTACCTAAGCTCTTCAGACTTTGAATTTTCTGCGGACCTTCATAAGAATTGTTGAAAAGCCTTTACTGAGTCTATCTTTATGTGATATCCGACCTACTAACATCCCAGGTGGAGTTCATAGTTTATCTTATTTATTATGTGCATAGCAATTTTTTCCAGAATAAAACCTAATACAGCAATATCCTGCCCATTGAGGCAATACTTTACTGGTTTCTGGATGAAAAGAGAAGGAAATTTTTGCAATATTTTTGTGTAGACCACTTGAAAATCTGGTTCAAACCAGTTAAAATGGGTCTGCCGCATATCAACCTTGTCCAATATAAATAGTTGGTTGGGCATTTGAAAACTATATCTAAAACTTTAAAGATCAATGACGCATAAACGTAGGCAAGTCGGACGCACCAAGGATGGCCATGAATGAGGTTCGATTCTATCTGTGCATTCTTTCGAGTTTATCTAGTTGTGAACGAGATGTTAAGTTTTTTTAAAAAAACAAAAATTATTTGGTGTAATTTGCATGATGCTTTATTCCTGAGTTGAATTTTATGGATTTCTAAAAAATGCTGGGTGGGTGTTGATTTTTTTTTTCCGTGCAATATATTGAGCTTAAGTTCCATAAATTTCATTTCCATTTTTCCAATCACCAGTGTTAGTCAGACAGAGTACAAGCTTAGAGAAATCGCAGAGGAAAAAGTATTTTTTTATTTTAATATATTTAAGGATTGTTAATTGATAATATTTTTCCTGAGTCGTGTAAATTGTAATATACTGTCAATATAGACTTCAAGAAAAAAATCTTGAGAGTTTATAACTACGTGTAGGCTGTCAAATTAGATTGGCAGCTTGAATCCTATTTGTTAACCTAGTTGGGTTGTCGGGTTAATAGTTTTGCTGTTTCAGTGTATTTTGCGGTTACAATGAAAGTTGAGAAGTAAGCCCCCTCAAAATGGTTTCAAGGTATCTGTTATCGTTTTTTTAAAAATAAAAAACACATCTTTTAGATAATATTGATGTTAGGATTTGCATCTTGACGTGAACGCTTGTTGGAAAACAAGCGGCATATTAAGAACAAGATGTGGTATATTATGGAGAATTGCTCAGTAGCCTATAGAAACTTGGAAAAGTTGCCCATTCCCTCATAATGCCATAATGTGATTTTTTTTTCTGGGTCATAGTGTTATGATTGATGAAAAGGACTGGTGTAATTTGATCAATATACTGCATGAGTTGCTTACCTTTATCGATCATATGAGGCTTTGAACAATTCAAGGCACTTGAGTTTGAAAGACCTTTAGCCACACCTCTATTTGTCCCTTTATTATTATTATGATTGTAATAATGATACTTCATTGACGTACACAAACAATACTTGCGTAAAAAAATATCAATAAATGTTTCTCTTTTAAGAAATAATTTTAGTTATAATAAGTGAATGATTTTTGCTCGCTTAAATTGACTTACCCATTTTAAAAACTTTCGCTATTACTAACTGTCGAGATTTGGAGAGTGTTATTTAATGTTTGCTAAGCGATGTGCCCTAATAAAGGCGTGTTTAAGGTTCACTCCTTGATTATACGGGCATCCTAAAGTTCTTCAAACTATAAACACTCAAAAATTAATGGCACTGCAAATCAATGGCGTTTAGAACCAGAAAAAGTATTAAATGGAGGAGAGAATCCTTACTCCTTGCTAAAAACTTTTGCATGATGGGAAGGGCCGTTTAAAGATCAAATCAGTGTTTAAGATGTGGGTTTGAACCGCCGTGCCCTGATTCCAATTGTGCGAATACAAACCATCAGATTGTACTCAACATTATTCATCCAGCATTAAGGGTGTATGTTTTTGGTGGGTATCATATAGATCATCAAACCTTCACCATTTGATCTTAAAACAATCTAACCATTTATGTTACCTCTCATATCCTGAATTTAACCATTTACAATTGACTTGTGGCGGTTTTGATATTGTTGTAAATGTCTTATGAATTAAGTTTATCACAAAAAAACGCCTGCAAGTTTATAAGTCTTAAAAGCCATAACGCATGTAGTTCTTGCCGTATGATCTTATGAAATCTTTTAGATCTTACATGTAAACAAAATTAATGACCGGCGAGATTGACTCGAGATCAAGTTGTGGGTCTTTCTCAAAATGACTAGCTAACTAGCTTACAAGTTACAATTGTTGCAAAAAAATGCAATAAACAACGGAATATGGTAGTTGAAGGCAATGAAAAAAAAAAGTATACACAATGCAAATCACATAGATAAATGGTGTTCAGAAACCTAATCCTTCAAGACCCAATGAAAACTTCACTATAATTAAGAAATTGCAACACTCGTAAAACAGCTACAAGGTACAAGAGTTACAAATTAAATAACCTAGAGTACCCCTTCCAAGTTGTCTCTCACCCTGATGAGAAGAAATACAATTTCTTGAATTCATAACCACACTACACGAGAAAACAAGAGATATTAACTTCTTAATGGTCCCCCAAATGGGATATCAAAAGATTGGTTGAAGATAAATTCAAACACAACTTACATATACAAGCTAACTTCTATTCACACCTCTTCAAAATTAGAATTCATGTATACGAGACATACCTCATCACTTCTCACAAGCACATTTAAAACATCTATTTGTCTTCTCAAACACTTTTTAATTGCTATTCACACAACTTTGTGCAAAATAAGATTCACAATCCCAACAAGCTCGTTGTAGGCTATAGTAACACTTTCATTTATTGTTTAGATGTCACCTATTTTCACATTAAACATATTTGTAACCAGCACATGATGTGAAAGAGGAGATATTTGGATTAGCGTGGCCTTGGCAAGAGAAGGACATAGGGACACACGAGAACTGTATTGGGGGCGTGGGTGGGGACAACATCATGACGTCTTCTTTGCTTTGGCGTGAATCATAGGGTTTGATGTTCATCACAAATGAACAAGGAACCATAACACCCTCTCAACACAACAAGACGCAACAAGTCAAGATAAAATAGAGTGGAAGATGAAATGAACATGTACATGGCTAAGGATTTGTTATAGCAAATACTATTTGCATGATTGACTTAAATCTCTTTAATCAAGAGTTTAAAATTTTAATTGTAATAATTAAGTTTATCTCCTTCAATTAAAGAGCTTTTAAGTCAATTATGCAATTACTACCGCAAGCTAATTATAGCATTTGCTACAGAAAATCCCTGACCCGTGTATATGTATAATGTACATGCATTCATACACAATTTTGGTTGAAAATTTCCCATGTATCAAAGGTTTATGTGCATATTTTCCTAGTTATTGAGATGAGGAATTCTAAGCTCTTGAGTTTTGTCATGGTTATGAGATATTTTTAGTTTTTGTCAAATGGGCAGCCCTTATATGCTGGCAAAAGTGGGCAGATGGGTTAGAACATGGAGGCAATTTAATTAGGCGTGGTCATTGACCAGAGCTAAAAGCTGGTGCAACAAATTTCCTCATCTCCTTCTCAACTGGTGTAACCAATTTCTAGTACTCATTAAATACCTGTACATCTTGAGTTTCAAGGCACACGGCTCTCATTTTCGCCACCTTGTTTTCTCATGACCGAGATCAGACGCTATCGGATCTGATACGGATTGGGGGCAAGTAGCTCCACTCTGAATCCGATGTTCTAATATTAGGGAAAGCCTCTTTATTAACCCAAACTACCACAATTAATAAAGTTTTTTTAAAAATAACTGTAACAATTAATTAAAATATTCCTCTAATTGTGGTAATTTACACCAATCAGAGAACTGCTGCAATAGATTTGTCATACCATTTGATACAACAAATCCAATTCCCTAATATTAGATCCGTATTAAATTAATAAGAGGGTTTCCAACGATCCATATTATAGGCTCTAATATTGAAATAGGGGAGTTTGCAAAGCATTTAACGGTATCGATATCTAACCCTAATTTAATAATATCTTACTCATATTTGAATTACCATTTGAAAATATTAGTTTGGGATCCGGTCTAAACTCGAGTACGAGTTTGGAGGGAGTAGGGATTAACATATGTGAAGGTAAAAGACCTAATGTACTCAAATTGGATCAGATCTTAACTCGAATTAGATATACTTTAATTAAGTTAAGACTAGCCCTAATTAGATCAAATTGACAAGCTAGATGAAAAAAGTAATTTTATTGTGTCACATTCAAAATAAATATAATCGTGTGATTTAAACAAATGGCTAGGTTTAATTTGCACCGATATTCTTACATTAATTTTAAGTCGATACTTGATATTAAGTAGCCTCGTAAAATTTGTTGGGCCGCCCTTTTAGCCCCCAAAAGGGGCTTGGAGCAGCTGTCATGAGTTTCTATTAACATAAAAATTAGTTCATGAAAAAAAGGTTTTCTCATTAGCTTATATATAAATTACCAATTACATCTATGACCGATGTAAAATTAACCCAATAAAATTAACTCCAATTAGCTTAGTCAATCCCAGCGAAAAAAAATTATATATGAAACTAACTTAATTATTTGTTGTGGTCCTTTCCTGGAAGCTATTGGAGACCAGGCCAACATGGAATAACATTAGCACATACAATTGGAAGGGCATTTTTTGATTACTCCACTTTCATCTCAATGTTACAATGCTGACCTAATTGGAATCTATTTGTAGCTATTATCTTCTACTAATTGACAACAAGCAGCAGCAGTTGGGAAAAAACAAGCAATTGCAAGAACATGTATCACATATATAATAGCCATTCTTTTCCAAACCAACATACAATCTAATATACAGCAACCAAATACTCAACCCATGTGAAGCTTTTATCCCTATATATGTATCATGTCCTTATAGGTACTCACTCCCTTGCAAAGCATGTCACACCATATGGTAACATTGTGTCACATATTTACATTTGCAAGCTTAATCTCAAGACTCTTGACAACGTACCCCATTTCTTTTATTGGATGTAAAGTTGCCGATGTGAAGTAATTGCCTATTGGTCGAGCCGCGATTTTAATTATGGTTATATATCAGATTTTAAAGTTGCCGATGTGAAAGAAAAGTTAATAATAAAAAATAAATAATTAGTTTACTGAACATAATTCAAGATTCAAGATTTAGGGTAATTTGTCCAACCGAAACCCGATTTCAATATATATATATATATATATATATATTTAACATCAAATCCCAAAAAGCATGCACTCAGTTGCTTAACATGTCACACCAATATGGTAGCATTGTGTCACATATCAATGGCACCAAGCTCCCAAGTATGTCTATGGATCAAACTAGAACTAGAACTCAACCAGCCATTTATTTTCCTTGGTTGTGAAGTGTTGGCTGATGTGAGGGAGTATTGCAGCACAGGGTAAGGCAGGCATGGCCACAAGTGCTTGCTGTTGGCCTTGCATGGCCATCAATATCGTTTGCATTTGTGTCAATGGATAAGCAAGCATCATATGAAGGGGGCCAAACATTAAAGGGTATAAAGGAATCCGGTTCTACTTTTTTCCCACCCTATCTGGGCCCACTTTTATTGGCCCCGGCTGCTAAGCAGCTAAATTGGACTCGAATTGGCTTGACGTTGTTTGACTCGAACCAGTTCAAGCCTAAGTTTGACTTAAATTTAAATCAAGTGAGCATAAATATATTTTTATTTAGCTTGGCTCGAAATTTGATATTGTATATTTAATAATATATTTTATATATTTTTATATAGATTTATAAAATATAAAAATAATAATTAAAATCATATCTTAATGATAATTTTACATGATAAAATAATAGTTTTATGCACAAACAAGTTATTCGGTGTATAATTCATACGAAGTTGAACTATTTTAATTCTTTAAAATTAAATTTATTTTAAATCATGTGAAAGAAAATTATAAATGAATAAAGCTTGAGCTTTCTTGTGTTTGACTCGAACTTGACTCAGTTTAAATTCTATTGAACTCGACATGAATTAAAAAATAAATGAACTGAGTTTGAACACAATTAAACTCGACTTGATCCACTCAATTAGCATTCTTAGCCTAATCAATAGATTATAATCCCATTTTAATCGAATAAAAATGACATATATAATAATTTTCAAGGGCAATATTTAATAGTCCCCCCTAAGTTTTGAATAAATAATGAACTCTATATCTAAAATTTGACGGCCCAGACTTGATGAAAAAAAAAAAAATTTCCCACCTTCGCTGGTGGCAAGTTCCGGTCGCGGCTGATAACTCTGTAAAAGAGTTATTATTCTTTGCATTTTATATTGAATTTTGTCATGTTTCGAGTTGTTTTTACTTAAGTTTTATTAGTTTAAGAGTTTATTATTTATTATTAATAATGCGAAAAATCATTGTGATTTTAGTATGAAAAATACTAATTAATTTTATTTTATCTAGGTATAAGAGTTTTAAATCGATCCGGAATGAATTCGGGGCGAAGAAGTGAATTTTGGAACGTTGCTACAGTAAAAAATGGAATGAATACGGCTTACTGTAGCTACTCGGTACTGTTCATCAGCCTCAACCCGGTCGCTACAGTAACACG
>JAVDBV010059879.1:0-28582 GCA_032619315.1 Piper longum
ATATATATATATATATATATATATATATATACATAGACACTAAACATCACAATATCAAGAGTATATATTAACTACGTAAAACCCGTAACTCGAGTCAAAGTTTAACATTAGCAAACCAATTGGTTTAGTCTCGTATCAATTTTATGACATGCATGCTGAGCTGAGCCTGATAGTGTGTTATGAGCGATAAGGGTCAAACGTACCTGAGTATATGATGATAACATTAGAAAAATAATGAGAAATGAGTTATTAGAGTTTATGACAACATGCAGTTTTTTTTATTTATTTGATCGTAGAATAAATTTATGCTGAATAATGCATTACGACATGTCATATAGCCGTTTGGATGGAATATTAGTTATAAAACATGTCATTTTGATGTTATTGAGTGTATTATATTTTATAGTATTTTTTCAGATTTGTTTTGGATTTTTTTTCAGAATTTATTAAGTTAGTTATTATTTTTAACTCGAATTGGAATCGAGTCAACTTTTAATTACAAAATCGCAATCCCAACCCCTCTCCCCTGATCACTGCCTTGACCTTTACCGCCAACGCCGCATCATCACCGCCGATAAAGCCACTGAAGCACTGACAAGTTGTTGCCCCACCATCCCGGCTGCTACTAGCCACAATGACGAATGGGAGCCACCGACTCGTGCTGTGCTCCCAACACCGTTTCGCAGCCAGCCATGCCGCTCTGTTGTAGCCGTGTTGCCTTCGACACTGGGAACTCTTCCTCCTCCTCATGCGCCACCGCCGAGATTAGCCAAGGGCCAATCGCACAAGCCAACTGTTAAGTGTTTAAAGTATATAATATTTACCCATGTTTTTAATATGATTTTGTAAATCCCGGGTATAAATATTATTAATTAAGTGATATTTTACTTTATTTTTTTAGTTAATTAATATTTTACTAGATATGTTTAATTTTGGATTTTAATAAGGAAAAACATTGAAACAAAGAAGCTTAGGAATTGTTGGTCATGGCATTGGGCCCCACCCATTGATGGCTACAATTTATGGTGTTGACAAAGCTCGATGAGTATGGACGTACATAGCTTTGGCTGCATTTGAGTAAGTCGAGGAGTTGAAAACTTGAATGGACACCATAATCAATTAGACTAAATCGAGTTGTGAAGTCCTTTATCGAATTTTTGTATCCCTTCGGTATCTCATCTTCTATATAAAGGGGTTGTCATTTGTTGTTTGAGAGAAGAAGGGTGAACTTTTCGCTTAGTAATAGTTTTAGTTTTTGTAATTCTTTTTATTTTATAATGAGAAGTAGTTTAAGGAACACATTCTTTAATTAATTTAAGGAAATTCGTTTCTCTGTGGGACAATACTCAAATTCATCCTTATATTACTTGTTTGACTATGCATACTTGGATGTTATTGAGTTAATCAAACACCAACCGACCCCAACCAACCCATAGTCGACGTCGGCGACCACCACTTACATCGTTGCCCTCACCACCACCGTGGTAGTGTCGAGCTTGCCGAGCTGGTACCAACCCACAACCCCTATCACATTGCCAGAAAAGACGCCGAAAAATCACCAGAAAATGCAGAAAAATCGAATACTCTCGAATTCGCCAAAAATTACCAAATTCATTCATAACCCTCGAAGATGAGATCCTTCGAGTTTGTTATTGAAACCTCAGATCCAAATCATGATGTTTACGGGCCTACAATATTATAATCTCTTCCCAAATCTATGTATGTATAGTTTTCTTGGTTTTCTACTGAGATGTGAGAAGGGAAAGTCAACTCATGAGCACCACAAGTAGTTGCACGTGCTAGTCAAAGCGGGCTCTATATTGGTGAGTGGGCCATTCCATTTCTGAGAGATCCTGATAACTCCACCTTTAAGTTCCTCAAACCCGGAAAAGTGTGGAGAATTAGGGGTACTGCAATGAAGTGCATGTCTAAACTTGTGAATTCAAAGGGTATTGAAGGCACATGTCTAAGAGTAATCGGCCTTTGTGCTCAGGGTTAGGAGTGATACAGAGGAGGTAGAGGGATTTAGGATAATTAATTTTCCTCTACAAAGGATAGTTTAAAAATGTCAAGGCATCTAATGAGTAAAAATGGGAAGCTGTAAAGCTGAGGCTGATGGCTCCTGAATGCCCTTATGAGAGATTTTAATGGAGAAGTATATGAATGATTTCATTTAAAAGGAGAGTCAACTCTCTTGTGCCAGTTTAATTATTAGTTATTTCTAGACCAGTAACACTCCTTATTGACATTTTTGTATTATATATGTAGGTGAGAACTTGAATGAGTGAGCACAGTCGGGACTGTAGAGGAGCAGTGATGCACATTACACACATATACCTGCCGAATGGAATGAAAATTGTAGTGTGATGAATTACTGTGAATTATGTGGATATAATGTCTGATTGGAGATATTGTTATGTGAAACTCTGACATAATATGTGTGTTGATTATCTTGAATAGAGCTGAACAGGATAAGCTAATGTGGTCGAGACCCAACGCAACAAGATAAAGATGATTATAATGTGAATGATGTATGAAAGATATGATGTTTTAGCATCGTTTTATGTTTTTTTGTTATATATACATATTGTTTGTCATTGACAGAGTGGTCTCTATTGCACTTTTAGGGGAGACTCTGTCCGTTTTCTTCTAAAAATCTTTGTTTTTCGAACTTTAGGGTTTGCTTTGTTTTGAATATAAATGATATATCATATCATGCATCTAGAAAAACGTTAGAGCCTAAACATCTCATCCATGCATTGCATGTTTGCATCACCATCTTGAGAGGCCGAGGGTAGATCTGAGTCGGCTTAACCGAATTAAGTAGATTAGCGAACGGTTAGGTCATTGGTAGCATTTTTGGTTCAGTTTATGGGTGAACCTAATTGTGTGTTACATATAGTCTTGGTATCAGAGCTAACCTTGGTTGATTAAGATGGTATGTGTTATTACAGGTTACATGTGTGCAAAAGTTACTCCAAGTTGTACTGATAGGTATATTTTTCTATTTCATTGTTTTTTATTGTAGGCTTTCTTACCAATTGGTGGTGTGATAGTGTATTCAAGCTAGAGCAGTGAATTCAAGTATGATGGTGAGACAAAATTGTAGGACATAGATTAGAGCCCCATCCCCTCCATTGCCCAGATAG
This sequence comes from Piper longum, assembly GCA_032619315.1. Classification (NCBI taxonomy): domain Eukaryota; kingdom Viridiplantae; phylum Streptophyta; class Magnoliopsida; order Piperales; family Piperaceae; genus Piper; species Piper longum. Next base: position 3,150 of record JAVDBV010059879.1, read on the forward strand.
GACAGTCACAACCATGGTTATAGTGACACAACATCTAGCCAACTGAAGACTACCATGCTACAAGTGAGCCCAGTGTTCCAGTCTCGATTAGTCGCCACAATGAAAACCATCGCCATGGTAGTCACCGCAGGTAGTTGACATGAAAGAGATGCAGCGATTGCTAGATTGGATGAGGCTTAGATATAGATGCAGCAAAACCAAGAGGAATTTAGGAGAGAGCTCAGACATATAGCCCTCCCAGTGGCCAGAGTTGAAAAAAGACCAAGAGTGGATGATGAGGCATGAGGAAAGCCAGCAGTTCCCATGGGCCCTCCGCCGTTGCCTTCTCCTCCACCACTGCAACAAATGACTATTCCAATAACAGCTCCTCTATTCTCCCCATTTCATACAAGAATTGGCCTAGATGTAAGTGGACCCGCAGTAGAAGTAATAGGCAAATTGCACGTGGAAGTGGAGCTGCAGGATTTGACAATGCTCCAGCAGGTACAGGACCATACTTTCCTCAGTATGAGGTACGAGAAGGGTCGAACAGATCAGCTGATGTAAGAAATTTGGAACTATGACAGTATGAAAAGTGGACATCCATTTTTTGGGAAGTTGGATGCAAATGAGGCATTCCTGTGGATATCATCAGCCATAGGAGTGATTGACACTATGACATACCCAATGGAGCACAGGGTACACATTATTACAATGACATTCCAAGATGAAGCCATAATATGATGGGATTCAGTGATGGGTTCCACATTTACCCACCGACAACCTCAGGACATCACCTGGGAATAATTCAGACCGAAATTTGATATGAAGTATTTTCAGCCTGTTGTCAGGAGGAGAAATGAGCGAGAATTCCAGACACTAAAACAGGGTCCCATGATAGTGGTGCAGTATGAGACAAGATTCAGAACTCTAGAAAGGTTTACATTGGATTAGGTTCCAACTGAGAAGGAGATTAGAGTGCTTTTATGAGGGTCTCCATCATGAGATTCAGATAGCCTATTTGGATAGAAAGTTTGCCACCTTTGGCGATATAGTGAGAGTTGTTGGAGAGGTAGAGTGAGTTATAGTTACTTGACCTCACCGAGACTTTGACCAGAGGCAGCATCTAAGGTCATATCAACAAGAGCAGGGATCACAATAGAGATGTCAAATGGATGCACCAGTTGCCATGAGGGATATGGATAGTCAGGTTCAGGACAAGAAACCACATTTCTGTCAGATTTGCAAACCTCTTCATGGAGGTGAGTGCAGAGTAGGCACGAAAGAATGCTACAGTTGTGGTTAGCCAGAACATAGAGCTACCGAATGCATAGTAGGCACTAACGTATGCTATAGTTGCGGTCAGCCAGGGCATAGAGAGTCGCACATTGGCCAACCGGCCAACCCTAACAATTGACACTTCCAGCGTCTCAATAGAGACTTACACTTCCAGCTCCCCAGCATCAACAATATTAAAGAGGCCAACATGGCCAATGTTAGGGCTACAGAGGCAGAGACCAACAGCTGCCTAGAAAGCAACAGAGGGGGCAAGATCAGAGAGGGTATATGGCTGCAGGGCAGGCCAGACAGCAGAGAGGTAGGCGGTAGGCATCGCCAGCTTAGGATCAGAGGGATCAGAATTAGGTGGTATCACCAATAGCACCTACTGCCCCAACACAACAGTAGCTAATGAGGCTGTATGCAGCCATAGTGGCAGAGGCACTTGAGGGCACGACAACCGTGAAAGGTACGCTTCTCGTAGGCATTGTACCTGCATGAGTTTTATTTGACTCTGGTTGCACACATTCCTCTATTTCATATGCACACACAAGTAGAATGAGAGGTAAGATAGAAGAATTAGGACATTCACTATTAGTGTCCACTCCCAGTGGTAGTGTTATAGCTATAGGCAAGTGTGCAAAATGTCCTTGTGGAAATTCAACAGTGGCAACATGTAGTTGATTTGGTATTATTAAAACTACAAGAATTTGATGTGATGTTGAGAATGAATTGGATGTCCAAGAAAGGAGACATACTACCAAAGAAAGACGATGACTTTCTGCCATGGAAGATACTATTTTTTCTTCTAGGGTCAGAGCAGGGATAGAGAACAAGGATGGATATCCTATCAGAATGCAGTGAGACAGCTAGACCAAGGCAATGAACTGATAATGACAGCATTAGTACTGGGAGCAGAGTGGTTCAGAGGATAGACTAAATAAAGCAGATTCCACTGGTCAGAAAATTTACTTATGTATTTCCAGATGAGATTACTCGATTGCTGCCAAACAAAAGAGTAGATCTCATCATTTAGTTGATGTCAGGCACAACACCAATCTCTAGAGCTCTGTATAAAATGACACCTCTTGAACTCATGGTACTCAAGGAACAATTATAGACATTGTTGGATCAATGGTTCATAAGACCGAGTGTCTATATATGGGGTGCACCAATGATATTTGTGAGGACGAAGGATGGAAGTATGCGTTTATGCATCAATTATAAGATGCTAAACCATGCAACTATTAAGGACAGATACCCTCTTCCTTGTATTGATAATTTATTTGACCAGTTGAGTTTAGTAGTCGTCTTCTCGAAGATCGATTTGAGGTCAGGATACTAGCAGTTAAAGATTAGAATGGAAGACATCCCGAAGGCTACATTTATTACCAAATATGGATACTAAAAGTTTTTGGTTATGCCTTTTGGATTGACCAATGCTCCAATAGTTTTTGTGGACTTAATGAATAGAGTATTCAGTCAATATGTAAACCAGTTGTGATTATTTTTATAGACGACATACTGGTGTACTCTTCGTCTAGGGAAAAACATGAGCAACATTTGAGGATTATGTTGCTAACACTTAGAGAGCACAAATTGCATGGAAAGTTTTCAAAGTGCAGTTTTTGGCTTTCAGAGGTAAATTTTCTCATCTCAACAGTAAATATCTCAATAGATCTGGCCAAGATAGAAGGAGTAGTATAATGGGAACATCCGAAGACACCTACAGAGGTTTGGAGTTTCCTAGGCTTAGCTAGATACTACAGACGGTTCATACAGAGTTACTCTTCCATAACAGCTACTATTACACGACTGACTACGAAGGAGGAATGATTCAGATGGATAGACGAATGTAAGAGAAGTTGTAGGACGCTAAAGGAGAGCTTGACTTTAGTACTTGTCTTCACATTGCCAGACGAACATGAACATTTTGTGGTCTACACAGATGCCTCAAGCATTGGTCTAGGATGTGTTTTGATGCAGAAGGATAAGGTTATAGCCTATGCATCTCATCAGCTCAATATGCATGAGCATAACTATCCTACTCACGACCTAGAGCTCGCAATAGTCATATTCACACTCAGAATATGGAGGCATTATTTGTATGGAACATTCTTAAGATTCTTAACTGATCACCAGAGTCTGAAATATATTTTCACACATAAGGATTTGAATAACATACAGAGAAGATGGTTAAAGTTGTTATCAGATTATGAGATCGACATAGTGTACCACAAGGGCAAATCAAATGTAGTAGCAGATGCTCTGAGCAGGAAGCTAGTTTAAGGCACTATAGGAATGGCAATAGTGACTCAGCATGATATAACTAGAGATAGTTGGTCAGGATGATGGCACAACTAACCATTCAGTGAAGTGACTTGAATAGATCAGGGTTACACATGAAGCAGGCAAATAGTTGAGTCAGTGGCTGGAAGAGGGATCACACAAGGAATTAGGTAGAGATGCAGATGGATTAGTCAGACTAAGAAGTCGATTATATGTGCTAGATTTTCTAGAGTATCTCAGACTTCGAAGTACCATTCTTCCCGAGGTTCATACTTCGAGATGCGCAGTGCATCCAGGTGGAGTGAAGATGTACCACAATGTCTGACGAATATATTGGTGGCCAGGGATGAAGACAACAGAGGTATGCGATACAATCGCCAAACATTTGGTGTGCCAGCAAGTGAAAATTGAGCACGTACGTTCAGGAGGAACACTACAACCATTGGAAACCCCAAAGTGGAAGTGGGAGACTATAGCCATGTCGATCCCTAGTATGTTGGGTACAGGGCAGCTAACCAATGGTAGTTGGACCAGACATGATCTAGCAGACACAGGAAGTAGTGTGCGGATCAGGAAGAAAATGAAGTCGGCTCAAGAAAGATAGAAAAGTTATGCCGACCAGCACAGAAGTGAGGTTCATTTCGCATTAGGAGATCACTTTTTCTTGAAGGTCTCTCCGACAAAGGGAAACATGAGATTCGGGACGCGTGGGAAACTCAGCCTATGATATATTAGACCATTTAATGTATTCAAGCACATTCGATCAGTGACTTACATGATAGCATTGCCGCCTCATCTATCAGCTGTGCACGATGTCTTCCATGTATCATTGTTGAAGATGTACCATCCAGACAACTCTCATGTTGTCAGTTTCAAAGAGACAAAGATGCAATCAAACCTGACATATCAGAAGTTTCAGCTCAAGCTTGTAGATCACTGAGTGAAGGTTCTTCGAAGAAAAGAAGTTCCACTGGTACGAGTGCAATGGACTTGACGAGGAGTTGAAAATTTATATGGAAATGCGAGATGAGATGAGGAAGAGATACCAAAGATATTTGAGCAACCATCTTCATGACTAGGTGCTCTAACTTAGACTTAGCTGTATGGATTATTGATGAGGTTGAGTCAAAATTTTTCATTAGCAAACCAATCAATTCAACTATCAGTTCGAGTCAAGTAAGTTTCACAACACGCGTACTGAGCAAAGGTTGGTCATGTGTTATGAGCAATGAAGGTCAAGTGTACCCGGGTACATGATGATAATGTCAGAAAAATAATGCAAAATGAGTTATCAAAGTATATGATAGCATGCAGTTATTTTTTTTATGTATTTGATCGTAGAATTATTTTTAGGCCAAATAACTCAGTAGGACACGCCATATAACAGTTTGGGTGGGTTATTATATTAGAATATGTCATTTTGATTTTATTGAGTGTATTATATTTTATGGTATTTTTTATATATTTTTTAGAATTTATTAGGAGTTAGTCATTATTTTTTACTGAAGTCAGAGTCGAGTCAACTTTTAATTATAAAATCACCACCCAAAACCCTCTCCCGACATCTTCTCCATCTCCCCCGATCGTCGCCTTACCCTTGCCACCGAAACCACCCCCGACCACCACACCACTATCGATCGAAGTCAACAAAGCCACCGGAGCACCGACAAAGCTGCCGAAGCTCCAACGAACCCTCCCACTGCCATCCCGGTCGCCTGCCAACCTCCACAACACATGCGAGCCACACACTCGTGCCACGCTTTTGACACCGTTTTGCCGCCGGCAACACCGCTCCGCCACTGCCGTGCCATCATCGCCACTGCCTTCGACCCCATGAACCCTTCCCCCTCCCCATGCGCCGCGCTGAGACTGGCCAAGGGCCGATTAGGCAAGCCAATAGACCCCGACTGACCCACAACCGTCGCCAGTGACCATCACTATAGCCATCTCCCTCACCACCAACGTGGCCGTATCGATCTCGTCGAGCTAGTGCCGATCCACAACCCCGACCACCTCACAGGAAAAGTCGCCAGAAAATAGTAAAAAACTACCAAAAAAACCACCGATAATAGCCGAAAATTCTGGTTCGTTGGAATTCACCAAAAATTACAAGATTTTTGTTGAATTCATTCAGTCGAATCCGATTGAACTTCAGATGCCGCCAAGTGCTGAATTCGAGTCCCGAAATGCATGACAAACCCTATCGTCGTCGATTGTTGACAACATGAGGCATAATTAACTTCGACCTAATTAATTAAAATTGATAATTATTAGCACAATATGCTAGGATTTGATTGATTGACGTGATAAAATATTTTGATTGTAAATAAAATGAATTTGTATGATTTGATTTGTATTATATGAATGTTGATGAACTAATTAGGTGAATTAAGTATGAATTGTTAATTAACTACATTGTAACCTAGAAAATCATGATCTGGATTGATGTGAGTGGTTTGATGTGAGCGTGATATAGGATATGTAAATGAATTATTCAAATAGTGGGCATTAGTTTTTAGTTTTGATGTGTAAGTACGTACGAGGTAGGAGATTTCCACCTAAGCACTTGGACACGATTGAAGCTTCTACCAAGTCCGTTTAGGAATTGCTTTTAGTTTTACTCTCTCACTCTATTGTGATTTATTTTAACAGGTAAGCAAATGTGTCGAGTAGTGGATTTATTGTTTCTCACTCAACACGGACCATTTAGTCGTACGAATTTCGGATTAATAACCCTCGAAGATGAGATCCTTCGAGTTTGTTATTGAAAACTCAGATCTAAATCATGATGTCTTCAGGCCTACAATATTATAATCCCTTCCCAAACCTATGTATGCATAGTTTTCTTGGTTTTCTAGTGAGATGTGAGAAAGGAAAGTCAACTCACACACACCACGAGTAGTTGCACGTGCTATTCAAAGCAAACTCTAGATTGGTGAGTGGGTCATTCCATTTCTGAGAGATCTTGAAAACTCCACCTTTAAGTTCCTTAAACCCGGAGAAGTGCAGAGGATTAGGGATACTGCAATGAAGCGCATGTTTAAACTTGTGGATTCAAAGGATATTGACTGCACATGCCTAAGAGTAATCAACCTCGTGCTCAGGGCTAGGAGTGATACGAAGGAGGTAGAGGGATTTAGGATAATTGATTTTCCTCTGCAAAGGATAGTTTAAAAATATCAAGGCATCTGATGAGTAAAAATGGGGAACTGTAAAGCCGAAGTTGACGGCTCCTGATTAGTGCCCATATGAGAGATTCTAATGGAGAAGTACATGAATGATTTCATTTAACAGGAGTGTCAAGCCTCTTGTGCTAGTTTGATTATTAGTTATTTCTAGACCAGTAATATTCGTTATTGACGTTTTTGTATTATGTATAGAGGTGAGAACTTGAATGAGTGAGCGCAGTCGGGACTGTGGAGGAGCAAGATGCACCTTGCACACATGTACCTGCTGACTGGAATGAAAATTGTAGCATGATAAATTGCTATGAATTATGATGAATGATATGATATCTGATTGAAGGAATTATTGTGTGAAACTATGATATGATATATGTGTTGATTATCATGAATAGAGCTGAATAAGATAAGCTAATGGGATTGAGACCCGACGTATCAAGACAAAGATGATTATAATGTGAATGTGATGTGTGAAAGTTATGATGTTTTACCATCATTTTATGTTTTATTGTTATATATACATATTGTTTGCCATTGACAGGTGGTCCCTATTGCACCTTTAGGGGAGATCGTCCAATTTATTTTAAAAATCATTATTTTTTCAAAATTTTAATGGATTTGCTTTGTTTTGAATATGAATGATGCATGTAGAATAATAATGTTAGAGTCTAAACATCTCATCCATATGTTTGTATCAGTATCTCGGGATGCTAAGGGTAAATTCGGGTCGGTTTAACTGAATCAAGTAGACGAACCAATGGTTCATTTGCCGGTAGTATTTCCGGTTCGGTTCGTGGGTGAACTGAATTAATGTGTTACAAACTAACCGAATCAAAATAGGTCATGATAAATCACCTTGAATCTGTCCAATTCATAAATATAAAGAAACCGACTCAATAGCCGATTCCTGTTTTTACAACAATACATAATAAATCCTTTCCCTTACCCTAAGATATTAATTCTTCACAAAAGGTGAGAACAGCATTGTCTACCAAACTTCAACCATAAAAATAGAGAACTCTTTTAATTTGTTTGTCCCCCCACAACACCCTTCCACTTCTCCTCTCCAACTCTTCTTCTTAGTTCTTCTTCTTCTTCTCTTCTCCTTCTCCCTTTTTCCTTAACCACAGACAAAGCAACCTCCCAACCTCCAAAGGTTCCAAAGCCAAAGCGTGCTGCTTTCGCCCACGTATCTTCCTTCTTCTTCTCTCGCTTTCTTGTCACCTATATTTCTCGCCACACATTGGCCATTGCTTAGAAACGCCGGTGAGCTTCGGAAGTGTAGTCATGGGCGGCGCTTCGAGGCCGGCAATCGCATTGGACGACGCCTTGGACTTGCACCTGCGCGGGTCGCGGCGGCCGACGTCGCTAGTCCGCTCCTTCGACGTCGGATGCCGGCCTCGCCGGAGCTCCTCCTACCACCGGCTCCCCCAGCAACTGCTCAAGCTCGCTGTCGTCAAGCTCGACGGCTCCTCCTTCGGTAGGCACTCACTCTGGTCATTTTTCGGACTGGTTCTGGTTTGGGTTTCGGGTTTTTTGATTTTTGCTTGTGCTTGTGTAGAAGTCCAGGTTTCGAAATCGGCCTCTGTTTCTGATCTCAAGTTGGCGGTGGAGCAGCTCTTCAAGCAGCCATCCAAGGAATGCCATGGCGAGATTTCTTGGTAACCAAATGTTTGACGACATGTTTTTGAAAGAATGAATTTTGTTTCATGGTGAAATTGGTTTTTGAGTGTTGTTCAATCTTGTTCAGGTCGCATGTATGGGGACATTTCTGCCTCTGCTACCACGGTATCAAACTTGTCAACGACAAGTGTTTGCTCCGGGCATTTGGGATCAAAGATGGGGATCAGGTTGGTCTTCATGTCACTCTGTGTGCTTGTTTTTGAAAGGTTTGATCTTTGTATGCCTGCCCTTTGTTCTGGGTGGTTGTGTTGGTTTTTTTGAAAGATTTGATCTTCCTCAAGCTCTGGTTGGTTTGTGGTTCTAGTGCCATTTGGTATTGAAATGGAAGTGGTCCAGATTGATGATGCTTCTCTGCATTTGGATTTTCCTTTGTCTCCATGTCTAGAAACTTGTTCTGATTTTGCCCTTTTGTGTTTGATATGATGTTCTCTTCTTGTCCTCAAGGAAGGCATCCATCCAAGCAGCAGAGAAACGGATAAATTTGCATCCACCTCTCCAATAAGAGCATAAGAGCTGCTGCATTGAAATTTTAGCTTTAAACTCTGTAATGCAAGTCTCGAACAATTGTTAATCACATAGATCTTAGATTAATAATTTTATACTCTGTTTAAGTCAATTAAAATCAATGTCACCATCTTCACTCTGGCTAGCTGAAATGTATATAGATGGTGAGGATGTTGACCTTTCATGTCCTTAATTGAAGCTTCAAAGTATAGGCAGTGTTCTCATTCAAGTCCATCCCTACAATCAAATTTTCTGAATCCGATGAAGGAGCTGTGTTCAATTTAGTCTTCCATGGTGATGTGCTTCTTGACCAATTAATGTGAATGTATTTGCTCACTTGTTTTGTTCCAATTTGTCTACTTCTTGCAGCTATATTTTATCAGGCAGAATTATTCACTGAACCATTATAAGCTTACCGAGAGATCACCTCAAACTAATCAAGTTAACCAACATAGATCATTGTAAGTAAAAAAACTAGGCAACTTCTTCAATTACCGTGGTAATATCGTAATTACCCATCATTCATTCATAACTTGTAAGGAATTTTCTAGCTTACCTTCTACAGTGCATCTAATCCTTTCTTTGTATAGGATACTCGAAATACACAATGGCAATGGAAGTGGCCATCAAGAGAATAACCAAGAAAATCATTTACCTGCACAAACAGAGATCCATTGGGTCCATCTTTTGCGAGGCTGGTTGTCCTATACCAAGCTATGGCGCATGGGGAATAGGTCTCAAGAAAGATCATTTACCTCATGATTTGCGGGTAGAGGTTTAAAAAGAACTGCATCAATGGATAATATAATCTGCGAGGAGTTTTTTCTCTTCTTTCATCAGTAGAACTAGAAAACCTGCATTCCAAACAATCAAGTTCTTGTGGTTGACCATCTACAGCATTTCAACACACCCACAAGCTTTTGCAGGGTTAAGCTGCTTTTTCTTTCACTTCAAGTGGATGATCCAGATGAAACCAAAAGACTACATTCCATAAAACCTAACAAGATGATTATGTTGTTCATGGTCTATTCAAGGCAAAGAAAAGGTATAATTTGGGTGAAAAATCATCCATCAGGCAATTGCGATTGTTTTCTGACTACTGGAATCTTAAATTTTCACAAGAGATTTTTTTCCTGACGTAACCTCAGCCATCGCCGAAGATGCAAAGATAGTATTGCTTTTAATGGCTAAAAAGTAAAGTACATATCATGATGGTAGTTAAAAATTTGATACACCTGAGGGTCTCAGTAAAAGAAAACCCAGTATGCTACAAGAATACTAGTGCACCTCTGTGACATACCCTATGTGCCGCATGAAGTACAGGGCTCGGTCCATCTGCCTTCTACAAATGGGGCCTCTCTACATATGATAGCTTCAAAAATGAAGATGTCAGCATGAAAAAGTGTCGGTTCTAATGTTTGAATGTTGAAAATGTAGAAACCGTAAACTCCTTTCAAGAAAATTCAGGATGCTTGTGGAATAAGCATTTCCCCCCTGCCAAACCAAGTTACTTCCCCTTGAGCTTGCAATAGGCATACATACCAGAACCCACAAAACCAAGACATTGGCCGACTATGTTTAGCTGAAAAACACAGATATTTTTTTTAATGCTGTGAAAATACAATAGCAAACTCATGTGCCCTACTGCCACTACCACATAAGCACTCACCAGATCAAAAGGAAGGCCTCCAAAAAAGAGCCATCCAAATCCCACAGTAAATAGATCCTATGAAAATTAGCCAAATCATACTTTCAGCAAGAACAAAAAAATGAACATAAAAGTCAGACTGTCCACCAACCTTCAAATTACCACACATTGTTTGTGTCAGAGCTGAATTGAGGGTAGTATTCAAGAAAATGCTGTAGTTCAGGATAAATGCCAACAAACAGGAAAGGAGCATCACAGCCTGCACACCCAAGAAATCAGGTTTTAAGTTCAAACTATTGACTTCTGGTGTGGTAAGAGAAGAGAAATAATAGGGGTAAGATTATACAGTTACTCATTATGGATAAATTAAGTAGTAACTCCCCAGTAAATAAACCTTAAACTGCTTCTTCATGTCACATTTAAGAAACTCGTATGCACGAGTCTTGACAAGACAATTGAGGATTGTGTGAGAATCTCATTCAGGGAAAAAAAATGCAATAATTATATGAAGAACACACCATCAATATCCATATCAAACAAATCATTCAAAAAACTAAGCTCATTATAAAACTTTCACTTTTATGATTATGCATCTAAACTCGTAATCTTCAAAAATAAACATCCAAAACTATCCATTGGCCCCAAAAAAAAAAAAAAGGTGCGTGTATGGTAAATTGGCATTTACATAAAAATTAAACTACAAACTTGAACTATGATCAGGCATGAGCTTTAACTTTATTAGATCACAAGTACAGTGCACAAAGAAAGCTCTTTCAGGAACAACGAAAGCTATCTTAAGCAAAGAAAAACTTAATGAATCATGGAAGGACTCATGGCTTCCTCGGACTTTTTTTGTCAATGATTTACAATCAGTTAGCCCATATGCTTGCCAAGTCCAGTTAAATATCAATCAGACATCTAAGTTCTTGAAAACTTATGTGAAAGCCTCGACTAAAAATATCTTAAATCTGTTCTACTTCAGGACTCAACACATGATGCCAAAAAAAAAATCTACCATTATGAGATCTTGGCCTCTATTATAAAAAGTCTTCAAAGCCTTCACAAAATGACCATCTTTTACGTTAACAACCACCTCATTAAATTTATTAACAACATTACTTATGTACATGACATCCTGCTGAAATGCTAAAAAACATACTTTCTATCAGAATTACAACATTACCAACCATTGTTCCAAAGAGCCTAGTCATTCTTTTCAAGTTTCAACATAAGAAAAGATTTTTGTCAACAAAAGAAAAATGTTATAACATTCATCCAATATATATCCATAAAAAATCAACCACTTACCATCATAGCCCTACATTTAATAACCCTTTCATCATTACTATCAGCATGCACTAAAATAATCAACAGAATATCGGTTCAAAACACATTTATTGCTGATTTGATAAACTTTCACAAGAATGCCATAAAGTACCTGAAATCCAGGAGAATATAAATGAGGGAAATTCATTGCCAACTCCAAATCTCCTCGAATAAATGTCCAAAACAACAAAATTGGTCCGCATATCAAACCTGGAAATATAGCAAGTAGAAAATATATTTGTTAAACACGTAAGATCTCTCATTCTTTTGTCCACATGATAAAACGACCAATAAAAAGAAATGATTACCATTGTACCACATTAGCCCAAAGCTGTTAAGACCACTACTTTTTCCTGATAAAAAAAAGGGTGTAAGATCAACGTTTTGAGCCTTGGCTCAGATAAAAAACTGGTGAAATGGCATTGACAGGTGAGCACGACACCATATACTCATTCATGGAAAAAAAACACATAGATGAGTACCTACTTTTCAACAAAATTATTACCTATCCGAGCTATAGTTGCAAGGTATATAGCAGTTGTGATATTGGCAATGAAAACAACTGCATATCCATAAGAGTCAAAGGACAGGTCGTGGGCTCCAGCAATAAATGCACCAAGGACGATCAACCCCACACTGATAAAACCTTGGTTTTCACCAGTCAGATAGAATCAAACTCACTCTACTTGATAATTGGTAGAATGGCATATCACTAACTTTGAACTTTCAAATGGATAAATTACTACTTTAACAGATAACAAAAATCAAAAGCAAAACCTCCACCATGACTGCGGTTTGATAAAATAAAATTATCAGTTAAATCATGCTTGTCTTGACAAAAAGATATTAAATAAACATATGAGAAGCTAGCAAAAAACTAGCAAACTACCATCGCCATAGATCAGGACTAACAATGCAGAACTTAGATTTTATTAATCTTGAAATTTATTACCATTCCGAATGTACATAATGGAAAAAGGGGTCAAAATCATGAGTCAAAATATTTAATCACATAGAAAAAAAATCCTTCTAAAAACTAAACATTTGGCCCATGCCAAAAGAATAAGCTGAAAAGCCAACTTTTACAGCAAAACACATAGTTGATTATTAAAAATAAAAGCACATACCTGCCCACAATTGAAGAAGTATATTTTTGACCCGTCAAAAGATATTCTACAATCATCGTGAAAACCACAGTCGTCCGCCTAAGCGTTGTGTACATAGGAACATTTACACCTCGCACAGATTCCATGGTGGCCAACTATTAAATGGAAGATAAAATTAGGTTAGCAGCAAGCATTAATAGGACCAAAGAGAGCTCTCACCAGAAAAACAAATAACCAAGATAGGTCACCATGTAAAACAAATATGAGAAAGCAAGAGGTAAGGTGTGGATTAACGTATCCAATGACACAAGAGATGCTGAGAGGTTATCAGGTGCATTCCAGGGTTCGCCTACAGTAAAGCTAATCATCCTCCAACGTTTCATGGCAAACAGAAGCAAAGCTGAGCAGATCATCTGCTTTCGGTGAATAGCAATAAATAAGGAAAAAAAATTTAGTCCAGGAAAAAAATTAATCTAAATGATAACACAAAAAAAATATTGACTAGTCAGATGCTTTAAATATGTTTTAAATTTGTGTACAAACTATATTTTAATAAGAGCTCTTGACAAAAAGGATATGCTAATGCATTACCTAACCATGTATTGCTATGTAATATCAAAACTTGCCTGGAACAGAGTAATAACATTTGCACACGGAAAACCATAAGAGGAAAGGGCAGCTTTGTTAAAAATGACAAGGAGAACTGCAAAAAAAAAGTCAATCAAGATGGAAATGGGTTACTGATCTAATGAGCTGAACATAAAAGTGAAGATACAAATTAGAAAGTTTGTCCGAACAAGGGCACATATACCATGCATAAAAAAGTCCAAATCAGAAAACTACTAGAGAATATGTATCATTGTCATTTCAAAATCAAAACATTAACAGCATAACATCAGCCAAGTTTTCATTCATATGACGAGCATCTGAGGCAAGCTAAAGAAGAGATAAAGTTGAAACATGACATTGAAAAGATATACCTACATATTTTCATACAAGTTACATAGTTTCCATATAAGCAACGTTTATGCTAATAAGAAACTCCAAAAGTTCAGACACCAGTCACACCACTAATTCAATATATGTCATCGCTTCCATCTTCTTAGTGAGATATCCTTTTATTACTATTTCAAAATTGGGTGACCTGAACTAGTGGGTGTCACTTAATTTCTGATAAGAGTGAAAAAAATAAAGAAGTTCGAATAAAATCCTTCTTGAATTTCTTCACTCAATATATATCTCTTACTCCAAAAAATAGGGTGGATAAGAGCATCAGCTTTTAATTTTATAGCAACAAAAACAATAAATAATAGATCATTTAGATGTGAATCAACGAAGAGCAATAGCAGACACATATCCTTTTTTCGGTCAACATAGACAGATCATCAATTTCAAGCAAAGACGTAAGACATTTTTTCCAAATATCCCAATATTCACAAGTTAGCAGTCAATGTATCAAAGTTTAACATATGCCATTAGAGCCAAAGGGGGAAGAACCTAATTGATGGCATATGAGCTAACTCTACATATGTAATCCACCTTCGATGATTTTTCTATAATTTGAACTCCCAAGAAACACTTCAAAGTTAACTTATTATTGAATAAAACAAAAACTCATTCTCTCTTATCAAAATACCGCCAAAAATGGTAAATACCTAATTACCGCCATAAGAGTTCCCTCTGAACGTCGATCATACCTTTAAATGACTTTCCATAATTTTATCACATGAAACCCTTCAAATTCACTTATAATTCAATCAATCTAATTCCTTTTGTATGATCTCAAACCAGCCCTAAATCACCAACATCCACCTCATCTTCCTTTTCAATCTCAAACCATCCAACAAAACCCAACCATCTGAAACTGCTATTCAATTCTACACAACATGACAGACAACTATAGTACTAAAAAAAAAACCACATCCATTAACACCGCAGCCCCAAATTCAACCCCACAGGCACCTAAGATTCTTCAAAATACCATCAAAATTGAAACATTTAAGCACAAAAAGATCAATCGCACCACAAATGACCCACGTAACTTTCAAAGTACCATTAAAGATGACATATTCAAGCACAAAAAAGAACAATCGCATCACAAATTATCCATATATCTCCACAAGCAGTTTAAAAAATCTTCAAAAAATACCACTAAAGTTGACACAAGTAAGCTCAGAAAGGATCAATCGCACCACAAATAGTCAATGCAAACTCAACAATAAGCTAAAATTCTTCAAAATACCATTAAAAAAAATACATTTGAGCACAAAAAGTATCAATCGAACCACAGATGATCCTTATAAATCCACAAGCAGTTACGATTCTTGAGAATTACCACAAAAGTTGACACATTTAAGCTAAAAAAGGATCAATCGCACCACCAAAGTATTCATGAAGCTAAAATTCTTCAAAATACCATTAAAAAGGGATGAATCCCACCACTGACGATCCATATAAATCCACCGGCAGTTCCGATTCTTCAGAACACCACTAAAATTGACACATTTAAGCTCAAAAAGGATCAATTGCACCACAAAACTATCCACGAAACCCCACAAGCAGTTAAAATTCTTCAAAATACCATTAAAAAAACAAATTTAAGCAAACAAAAGATCGATCGCACCACAAATGATCCATGAAAAATCGAGATATGTAGTAGGTACCGACCAGCACAAGCCATGTAAGAGACGGCAGCATAGGCGCCGCGCTTGGTCATGCCAGAACCTTTGAAGAGGCTCTGGTCGGCCTTCGAGGGGTCGGTGACGGGTAGGATGGGGCTTCTAGCGCCCGCCATGGAAGACGGCTGAGGCGGAGGGGGTGAATATGGAGTCTTTGGCTACTCCGCCGCCGTCTTCGCCGCCGTCGACGACCTTGGGCGGCGGTGGAGGGGAATGGTGTATTGACTGCGACGATGCAACCGATGCAGACACTCCCCGGGCAGCAGCCGTCCGCTGCAGGAATCGGACGTGGTCACAGACAAAGCCGGCTCGGTGAATCGGCAAGAACTAGTTATTACGAGCTTTTTATCAGAAACGAAGTTTTTTCTTTTTTTTTGTTGATATTAGCATACGGCGGATGGCAGAAAAAAAAACATTTAATTACTAAAAAAATAAATCGTCTAAATACTCTTATTTAAAATTTTGTCTTTTAAAAAATTTAATTTTGGGCTCTTTTAATTCGGCCGATTGATTTGACCAATGTCAATCACTATTAGGGATAGAGTTAAATTTTTTCTTTAAAAAAAATTGTCATTAACTCTGGCCACCCTAAACTAGGCCTTGCCCTTGACGGCCATTATTGGCTTAACCATTGCCCACTTTTATTCTTTTAAAAAAAAAATTAATATTTGTCATTGGCAATGCCTCGATAGTAGCGGCCATATTTGGCCTAGACGGGCCAAATCCGGTCACCTAAGGCCAAATTTGGCAGGAGTTGGCAACAGTGGCTAAGTTATTTTTTAAAAAAAATAATTATATGAGATGTAGTTTTGCCATTATAATTTTATTAAAAAATAAAAAAAATCCAAATAAACACCTTGTAACCACTTTAATGACCTATACACTGTCCTTACTAATGAGTTAGATTTTATCATATTGGATGTGAGATTGATTAAGTGAAATTACATTTGGGGTCAAAATAAAGCTTTAAAAATAAAGCCTCACATCCATTAGTTGCAATTTATATGTAATTTATATGAGGTACAAGTTTTATTTAGAGCAATTAGTGGTCCCTATTGCCCAAAATCTACGTAGAAACATATAAAAATAAATAACAAGATATTTATACATTTTTCACATCACTCTAATATTTTAACCTTTTCATCTTAATTGTTAAAGTAATTATAATAAAAATATTTCAAAATATTTTTAAACTATTACATTCTTAAAATTTAAGTGGTTATTTTGATGTCCAAAAAAGCTAAAAATTTGTTGATCTCCTACTTATACACTCTAACTTCTACAAATATAGACCTCGTTACGAGGCCTCATTCAAAATGTTCAAATTAGAGTTGTAAGATCATATAAGTTTCTCTTAAAAATATTATAGTTTTACTTCAAGTTATGATTTGCCCCTACCATTATTGACATAACAAGATATACATGAACATCTTATCAAACTTGGCCAATCTGTTCACTTGATGTCCACTTCCAAAAGAAGGTTGAACCATCTCAAGAACATATTGGAATTGTCACATAATAATATATTGCATGGAATATATCAAAACTTTCTCGAATAAGATGTAAATGGACGTTAACATCATCTTCTTTGTATGGATTAGTTTTGCCGGACGTCTTTGTTTCTTTGTATGGCGATGCATGCAAAGTTGTGTGACAATAGCGGCCATGGCTTTCCTTGTTTCACACCAGATAACCCACTTCCTACAACCTTCAATATTTTTTAATCTCTGCCATATTCTAATGGAGTGCATGCTTACCAAACAATACCATGGACAAAGGCAACAAAAGTCACAGGAAGCGCCTGAGAAGATGGCTCAGAAGAAAGTTCAGAGAAGGCAATGCATTTTCTTTGGATATTACAGACTGTGAAGCAGGTAATGGTTTTGTAAGTCTATTTTGATCTTGATTGATTTTTTTGCAAGATATGCAATAGCTCTGATCAGATTTTGGTTGATGGGTCTTGTTCAGATGATGATGATGATGAAGATGTAGGCACAAGTGGGATGGCCTTTGATGAAGAAAATGTTGGCTTCAATATTGGTTCTACAAGGATTGCGAATTGCACCGTGACAAATCCAAAAGAACTAAGGTGATGACTATTTTCTATATTAAATATATAAAATAACATACAGCTCGAAGAGATCCTGGAGGTCGTCTTGCATATCAAAGGCTCAATCAAAGTTTTAATATTTAGCATCGGTTATGATATCAGATTTATAGCTGATAAATAATCTGATTATTATATTCAGGTTGAACCGAATTTTGAAATTATAAATAAATATTTTATCAGATATTGAAATAATTCGAAGACCTAAACCTTACCGGATTTAAAGAAGACCTAAATCTTACTAGATTTAAGGTACATGGTATACTTCGCCAATACATACTGTATTTAAAACTATAGACGGGTAATTATACGTATTTGAATGTACATACAAATATGCAAATGCTAAAAACTTGCCTAATTGTGAGGACTAAAAATGTTTAGGATATGGCAATTTACAGAGTTTTCTTTAGCAGGGTGTTCGTTGGTACATGGAACGTTGCAGGCAAATCTCCAGTTGGGAGCTTGGCCGTGGATGTGAATGACTGGCTCAATCTCAAAGAAGCTGCTGATATTTATGCTCTTGGGTAATTATGTACACCATTATCCATCTATAACCAAAAATCTTATCTTTCTTAGATTTGTGATAAAAAAAACTTATAGGCGGCCATCATCTTATAATATAAGTCTTTTATTTCGATTACATTAAATATAAGTTTTTATATGTAAAATTTTATGGGTCATCATAGGTTCCAAGAGATAGTTCCATTGAACACAAGCAATGTTCTAGGAACTGAAAACACAACGCAAGGAGAAAGATGGAACACTATCATTGGCAAGACCTTGAACAACATGAATGAATGCTCTTCACTAGCATCACCAGCAAATGTTGACACTTACCTTGATGGATCTACCATGACACCCCACCATATGGCCACTTTCCAATTTGATCTACAAAAACCAGCAAAAAGCCAGAGAACATGTTCCCAACAAGAGCTAAATGGTTGCTATACTCTACTTGCTAGCCAGAAAATGGTGGGTGTTTTTATCAGCATTTGGATCAAGAAGGAGATTCTGAAGAGGTACTATATATCAAGTGTGAAGGTTTGTTCTGTGGGGTGTGGCATAATGGGCTATTTGGGCAACAAGGGCTCTGTGGCAGTGAGCTTGTGCATTGAAGGAACCAGCTTCTGCTTTATCGCTGCCCACCTCGCTTCCGGCGAGAAGGACGGCGATGAGGCCAGGAGGAACCACCAGGTCTCGGAGATATTCCGGCGAACTGTTTTCCATCGGCCTATTCGATCTTACGACGACATTAATCCTCTTCCTCGAACCATTCACGGTCATGAGTAAGTAGTTTGTCCTACACTTTGTTCAATGAGGGTTCATGGTGGTTATAGGTATCCAACTACTTCCTGTTAGCGCGCCATCATCATATATTAAAAACTTTGAACTCAGACTCGACCATGAATACTCATGTAAAATTGGCTTATAATCGACTAAATTCTACTGGGAATCCATAAAGAATCAAGATAGTCATGAAAGTAGAGTTTTAGCAATATTAAGTAGGATCGATAATGATCATCACTATGTTATTCCACTGAACCCCAAATAATTATTCAGGCTAGGACATAGTTAGATTCTAATTCTTCCACTTCCCTTGCTAGCCATATTGTTGCTCAAATCATAAATATTTGTTTCGAATAAATTTAAACAATACTTCGTATTCCATGTTACTTAATTAGAAAATAAAATTATTTTTTATGGTGGAAATATAGATCTTATATTAAGATCCATGTAACTGCAAAGGACAAAACAGTGTTGGATTTAACCTAGAAAATAAGTTTGGATTTGCCGGTCTATCGACATGAAAAATCTTCCTGGTCGGGAGGCCAGTTAAATTTAAACTCTAGAAAAACACAACTAGCCGTCACATATATCAACATTTATCATGCATACACCATTTGCATGTGTAGAAATTTCATCGGGGTGTATAAATTGACAATAAAAATTGATTGATTTATCGACAGTAGAATATTCTGGTTCGGAGACCTGAACTACAGGCTCTACAGCTTGGAGGATTCGTCGGCAAGGCTACTGATTAAGAAGCAGGATTGGATGGCACTCAGACAATATGATCAGCTCAAGAAGGAGCAGGATTATGGTGGAGTGTTCCAAGGATGGAGAGAAGGAGATATTGAGTTTGCACCAACTTACAAGTACTCTTCTTCCTATTGCAACCGCTACTCTGGTGGAATTCCTGGTAGATCTGGGGAGAAGCAACGCATCCCAGCCTGGTAATCCATGATAGCTTTCCTTGTTATACATTCTATGATGATATTGAAATTTCGAGCTTTGGTTCATCGAGCTCTCCCCACGATTGAAATAAATTAGGCAAGACATTGCGTTATACATGATTTATACTACTGATAAATTTTAATTTTATAAATAAATTTATATTAAATAATGATATAAACAATTTATAATAATCTAATATCTTAGATATAGATTTTAATTACTTGAAAGATAGGTCTTAATTAAAAGCGAAGTGAACTATAATAAAATTATATTTTTATTATATTTTGATTAGTTAAAACTCCTATTTTTAATTAGAGATCAGTTTTGAATACCCTTTGTATTAAGATTTAAGAAGAGTAGAATTTTAGCGATGGCCCTTTTTTTTTTTGCATTGCATTCGGGCAATTTTAGGCTTTGTAAGTGGGTTATTTTTGCTTTTTGAGATTACTCTGGAATCATGGGAAAAGTAAAGATAAATCACCTATGGATTTTGGAAGCCTGCATGTCCAAAAATGTTCCCCAAAAATGTTCCTTGAGGACGAATCAAAATCATTTCAATGAGGTTTTAATGTTACAAGGCAAGATGTCATGCCATGGATTGCCAATGTTAGACATAGCTCTTATTTGTAAATAAACTTTTATTTAATAATGAGATATAGATATCTTAGTCATAAAACTAATTTTAGATATAAGTTTTGATTGAACTAGGCATAGATGCCCCTCATGTGGTCTAAGTTGGAGATAGACTCTGATTTTATAAATAATGAGGAAATGATAGACTAATTTTATAGATAAACTCTAATTACATGAAAAGATAAATTAAAATTTAATATATTATGTTTAGTTTGCCATATATATTTTGATCAGTTGAATCTCCTATCTTTTGTCATAGCGCTATTTTTTATTCTCTTTTTATTTATAAGAGTGATTAGGAAATAAATTGTAATATTTGATTTTTAAATTTTTGTACTTTAATTAATTGAATCTCTTACTTTTAATCACGGGATGATTTTCGACTCTCAATTTATTAATAAGAATAGATTAACTTGATTAAATGTAAAAGTAATCAATTGGGAATATAAAAACGAAGTATCTAAGCTAGCTTATAAGCTTGGAGGCATATATGTGATGAGGATGATGTTAAAATCGATAGGTGTGACCGGGTATTGTGGTATGGGAAAGGGCTTAAGCAGCTGTTCTATGTTCGGAGTGAGAGCAAATTCTCCGATCACAGACCAGTGTCTTCACTTTTTGTCACAGAGATTGAGATGATCACAAGCACTGCAAATCCCCCTCTTAATCCTCTTTCAGTCATGCTCAACAAGGTCACTGTGAGTTAATTTCAATTTCTAATCTTATTTTCATTTTTCTTCTTTGTACTTCCCATGGAAAAATTTATTGCTGTATCACAGTAATTTGAAAACTCGGGACTCGGACTCAATTAAGCATGCCATAGAGTGGAGTCGGAGTCGGTTCTGAGTCTACTCGATCGGAGTCATTTGGACAATGCTTTAAAATATTAATTTAACTTAATTACGAGAAAAATAATTATTTTGGTAATTTTTATTTCTTGACTTGAAATGTCAATCATAAAATTAGATAGTAAATAGTTAGGCATAGAGTTTGATTTGGACAATAATAAAATGGAGTCGAAGTTAAAAAAGAATTTTAAAATTATACCATCATATTTATGTAGGTTTAGATTGTAAACTAAGATGGTTTAATTAAAAGCCCCACAAATCCTTGCCATTGAAAAGAAGGGCTCTAAATGGCCATCCGATTTATTGATTTACTAACTTTTTTAAATTAAATAGACCAAAATATGAAGAACATATTCACCGTATTAGTAAATATAATATTTTTTATTAATAATAAGAATAGTCTTAAATTTTACCGGTGCAGAGTGAGGAATAATTATTATTAGGAATAGTTTTTAATAAGGATAATGAGGTTGATTTTTATTAGGAATAAGAATAATAAGGACTAAATAAATGTGGTTCTATGAATTAATACTTTTTAGCAAAGATCTTTTAATGAGAACATGACTCCAAATAAATTTAATATCAATGTGAGTATGAAATTAACTACTAAAAAACACTATTCCCCCAAACTATATTGTAAAGATATAAACATATTTTAGTGAAACCATGTTTTGAAAAGATTAATTATAAATTATATACTTTGTCAATTTCATGTTTAGCAAGACATTCCTTAATTACTATTAGTTTTTAGCATTAGTTCCTTTCACTTGAATTTTAAATTTAATAACGTGACTTTAAGTTGTAGTAACTCTATATGCATCTGAATCGCGTCCGAGTCATGAATTTTTTAATATTGATGCACAAGATATAAAATTTGGCTTGCTACCACTTGACGCAAGATAAATAAGCAAATCAGATTACAATTCCCAATTCCAACCCAGTTTACAATTTTTCTGATTTTGTAATAATGGGGTTTGCCTATGTTTTTAGGGTGATGAAGATGGCAAGACAACCTTGCTCACATTGTTGGTGAAGGACACAAAAGACTCAAGTGATAATAGCAACACAACAGTTCATTCATTTGCCATCAGCAATATTACACACTGATGTATTACCAGAGTTTGATCTTGAAAGAACAATGCATAAATTCAATTCAGACTATTCTGTAGTTATCAACTTTAACTAGGCAATGCCTAACAAACAATTGAAATCATTCGTAATATGATTTATTGAGCCTATCTTGTTGAATCAAATACCCAAAAAGGGTGAATAAAATTTCTTAACCACAACTAGAATACCCTTTTTTTTTTACTGCAAGAAGTTGCAATTTTTTTCCCCTACTAATCTTTGGGCTAGAAATAACAAGCAAATTTGTCAAATATTATAAATTACAGTGGTTGAATCGATGACTACGTTTTGATTTCAATCATGTCCAAAATACTTAAATCTGATTTGCCTAGAGTGTCCATAATTAATAATGTGATAAAGCAGTTTCAAAATTCAGATTGTAGTTTTCAAAGTCCTTTTTAACTCAGAAAATCTCCTCAAGTCAACTTGATTCGTGGCTAACCGAGTCAACTCCATGGATTTTTTAATGTTGACCAATTTAATAATTGACACTCCGTGTGATGTTATAAAAGATTAAACATATTATTTTTTTATTAATAATAGCTAAAACAATATATTAAAATAACTAAATAATAAATAAATCATATATTTATCAATTTTAATTATTAAAAGAAAACTATATACTAATTTCATATAACTTTTTATTTACATTATTAACAATTTAATATAAATGACCCCGGTCAGTTAGAAGTCAATTCGAGTCAACTCTACTCTTTCGAGTTGACCCCACTTTATAACATGTCGAATCAAGTTCAGGTTTTGAATTTTAAACTATGATTTAGATTAATTAATTAGTTTTGCTAAACTTACAGTTTACAAGCTTGTACCTCAAACAAAAAAAATCAGAAAAAATTGGATTATAATGACCATATAAAATATAATTTATCATAACAATATTAAAATTCAAATGAAGATTCAAAATGATGATCATGTGGCTATATTTATTTGACGTACCTACAATAGAAAATTAAAGATGCATTACTTGTTAAAAATTTTCATGTGTGGTAAATCAAATAATGATGCTTCATAAAAATATAGCTTTTAATTATTTTTGTAGGGAAATCCGCCTTATGTGGGCGGGGGTTTCGGCATTGACCCCTACCTGTTTATTAATTAATCAAAAAATATTTTACAATGTCATTAGGGGGGACATAGATAGTAACCATACCATGAAAAATAAAAAAAAATAAAAAAAATACTGCCCTAAGATTGGGCCAGGTGATCACAATAATTACAAATAATTTTTATTATGTAGCTGAACCCGGTGATATTACATAGTAATTGCAAGCCTCTTCGAGACACAGTCTATGGACTTTAACTCCAAAACTCTAAAATATAAACCCAACAATGTCCCCGGGTATATACAAAAACTTTGTTGATCAAAACAATAAAATTAAGATCAAAATTAGCAAGCAGGTTGCAAAGGTTGGACGTGGTCGATAATATTTACTTCCTCCATGCATAATCTGGATCCATGCAAAAATATTCAACAAGTACATGCGCATCGTCACTCGTTGTCCATGCATGTAGATCTTGCAGGTAGATCTTTCCTTGAATACTTGGAGCTCCAATCTGTATAAGCAGTAATTTATGATTTATCATAATTGAATAATCAGGAAACAAATTAAATGAAAAGAATAATAACTATTGTAAGGAAGTGATTTTATCTTTACAGACTTACCCATATTAAGTAATTTGCAAAAACATGTAATCATGAATGTGAACTAATTAACTATACATATAAACAATTCACTAAGAAATAAAATTATAATATCAATTAGGACATACACCTTATAAGCTCAAGAAGATGAGAGAAAACGACTTTCACAAATAATCCCAAAGTCCTAATTTTTCAAGATCGGATCAACCCACACACCTGATAAGCTCAAGAAGGTGAGAGGTAACTGCTTTCACAAACAATCTCAAAGTCCTAATTTTTTATGATTAGATCGACCCAACTTGCTTTCTTTTGAGTCTTGATTGTTGACAAGAAAATACTCTTATCAAATACAAAACCACAAACTCTCCTTTTCTTCTCCAAACAACCTCTCTACACTCAATTCTAAATTCTTACATTATAGAAACTTAGCTTCTAAATTTCTCTCTCTTATTCTTCCTTGTTTACAACACACAATGAGATGAGGTATTTATACTAACTCAAGATTAATACAAGCCACAAAAATATACCTAACATATGCCTAACATTGACTTGACCATTCAATAAAAACCACACCTAACATATACCTAACATTGACTCACAATTTATCATGTGTAAAACATTATAAACTTCTTTGGATTAAGCTTCATTGTTTTGAATTGAGTTTTATATAAACTTGAGTTTAAAACAACTTTATATTTCAACACTCCCCCTTAAACTTGTTTTATAATGCCAAGTGTGTTTCTCACACCCAATTAGCATCAATCGGCCTCGCCGCTTTCTTGCATCCGACTTGACATCTCTCTTGGATACAATTCCCTTTACGAATTCCCCCAATAAGCAACTGTTCAAACAGTGCACCCACCTGGGAAAAAACCCAAAACTGAGGTTGGTATAGGAATACGCACCACTCGCATCCTCCTGCCATCGCAGCCCTGCCGGCTGCAGCCCGCCAGCCCCCAGCTACACTCTCAGTCGCCGGCCTTTGGCCTCCAACTCCGACTGGCTGATGCGACCCTGGACCGCGTCCATCTCGTCGTCATCACCAGCCAACTGCTCCGCAGGATGATCTTCACAGACCTCATCTCCAGCCGCTGGATCCGTCACTCGGTTCCGCTGGCCTCCACTAGCCGTTCCTCGGGCTTCTCCACC
>JAVDBV010059880.1:0-16759 GCA_032619315.1 Piper longum
CGTTAGCTAGATGCTTTGTTATAACATAACACCAATGGATATGACGTGTGCTAGTGCAGTGCAGGAATGAGATGACAAGGGAAGAACTTTTTCCAAAAAGACCCTATGTAGGATACCCTTATCTGTCCCATGAGGCAAATTCCTCTCCTGTTGTAGATAGAACATGGGTCCAGCAGCATATGTTCTACGACTCCCCCGTTTATCAACAAGTTATGCTTGCTGGGGCACACAATATTCAGGCATTTCATGGAATGTACGCAGGAGGTCCACTAAATGAACATGTCCAAGCAGATGAGTCAAGCAGCTCACTGAGTGAACAGTCAAGCAAACATCCTGTAGAACACTCAAATGGGAAAACGGCAGGTGTTCCTGACAAAGATTTGCTTGACATGGTAAAAGAACCGATATTCTTTTCTTTATGTAAATGTTTCCCTTGCTTTTTCAAAGTTTTTCAATCATTTTGTATGCATTAGCGATTTGCCTGATAGTGGCGTCTTGGAAGGATTATTATTGTTTAGAATTGTAGACATGATATATAGTACTCTTGAGGTTAAAATGTTTAGTTTCTCGCCTTCTGGATCTCTCTTTATTTTTCATTTTTTGTTTTCAATGGGGCATTATCATACATTGACACAGTAATTTAGTCGTGTGTAACTTGGACTAGGTATGACTGGAGATGCTTTCCCATTTGGCTTCATTCCTCTTTGATAGCATTATACTTTCTCTTGATCAGTCTCATGAGGCTGCTCTTTGAAATTTGGCATAACTATTGAATGCTTTATTGCATGAGTTGATTACCATTTAGAGTTCTTTCAAATTTCTTCTGTAAAACATTGCAGACGTATGAAGAATACCTCCAGTTGCATAGTAGAGACTCGGATTCATTTAGTCATCCGGTTAGTGGTTGAGTTCTTTTTAAAAAGTGGTTATGCTCTAGTTACTGCTAGTTTTATGCAGCAAATTCCATTTCAGTGACATGACAATCCTGAAGTGAAGGACCTCAAGTGGTGCTGGTATATGTCTGAATGTCAGTGTTTGCAACCAAACAATGTCCTGTGGCTGGTTTCTCATTAAATATGGATCTGCTGCTATTGGCCTCTAAAATTCCGCTTGACAAAGTGTGAGCCTTGCCTTTCCTGTTACCTGAACATGAAGCTGTGTAAAGACTAAATTCAGCATATTTTAACAAGGCCACAACTGAGGTTTTATCTGTGCCTTATTGATTTCAATGTTTGTGATTCTAGGATCAAACCATTTTCTTTTATTGCCGGTAAATGTGTACATAAAAATTGATGCCGTGATTGGTTTAGGGTGATGCGTTATTTAAGGGACCACAAGTGATTTCATTGTCATTACCTTTCCTCTCTTCACTGGCCATTTCTCTTCAGTCGTATTTGCCAACCTTTCTTATTTTTTGTCAACAAGAAAAAAAACCTTTTCTTGATTTTACGGTTGACCATTTTGAGGTGTTTCTATTATCTGGACTCTTGTTACGAGTGCATTTGCATGTTGAAAAGCTATTCAAAGGTGTGATGCCAGTCGCCAAGGCCAAGCTAAAGATCGCTTCTTGTTCGGCCGATATTAAAACACGGTATAGAGTGTTCTTTTAATGGAAAGAATCTCCTGTCTTGAAATATCCTGATTGAATCTAAAAATTTGAACCCAAATTTAAAGATTATATTTATTTTATTTACCATATCTACTATCTGAATTTGACCTGATTGATTAAAGTGATATAAATAGTATAGAATTTAGTATAAAAATAAAAGAAAATAATTTTAAAAATATTATTTTAATTTTTTTAAAATATAATTTTATGAAATATTAAATATTTGAATCAGATATAGATCGAATCACCTCAAAATATATGTGATCTAAATATTTTTAGATAAATTGTGTATCCAAAAAGCCCTAATAAAATATCGATTCAAAATTGTTTCAAATTAAATATAAATGGGTAAATTGTGTATCCAAAAAGCCCTAATAAAATATCGATTTAAAATTGTTTCGAATTAAATATAAATGGGTTTGAATAGGATCTAATTCTTAGATATCAAATATCCAAACTCATCCTTATTATAAGGTTGGCAAAGTTTGAAAATTTTTAGCCATGCCCCTTAGTTGCACTTTGATTAAGTAAATAGTTTCAGGCTTATTAAATAGGTTTTTAACAAATTTTACAACAGGTTTCTAAGGCCTAGTTGTTGACTATGTTTATCATCTAAAATCTAAGAAGTTTGGGGGTCGAAAGATGACCTGTTTTTTATTTTTTTAATCTTAATTCATTCGGATAGTGAGGCCTAAAAATAAAACTTTGAAAGAGTGCGAGTTAATAAGTGATTTGAAGGGTCATAAGTTAATTAACTTAAAGAGTTTTCCCTTAAATAATTGGGGAGAGATTAAGTGAGGTTCATTTATAAATAACGGCATAGTGTTGGAGGATTGACCACTTCTCATTTCTTCTCTTCTTTTCTCCCACTTTCCTTTTCTATATTCTTAGGAGTGTAAATAAACTAAACCTGCTCGTAAATAGTTTTTATTTGACTTGATTCTGCTTGAACTCATACTCGTTAATTTTATTCTTAAAAAAATATTCGACTTAAAATGGATAGTTCATTGAACAACAAACAGAGTTTGGGCTAAAGAGTGTTCGGTTCGACTTAGCCCGAAACTCGAGCTCAATGTGTTCAAACTTGAAAAAAAATATTCTGTTCGATTTGGCTTCCCGTTAATATTATTGAAGTCACATTGAATTTATATAGTGTTAGAAAAAAAATTTGCTCAAATATAAGTCGAGAATGAACTAAACACAAATATTAGTTTTGTTCGAGCTCGGGTCGAAAACATAGCGAGTCAAACACGTGTAAACTATAAATACAATAAATTTTGGACGAGTGCGGCTTGACCTATAATAGATAACAACTCGTCAAATACTAAAATAAATTCAAATATGCTTGTAAAAAATTACGTCGAATTCAAAAACATCTCAGCTAGTTTACATCCCAGTATGTTCTCCAAATTGACCACTGCTAGGGTTCAAGATAGCTGCTTTTTCTCGACCGTCTTTTCTTCTGTACCAATTAGGATGTTGTAGTGGACCTCGTTTATATTCTTGATAAAGGCGGTATAATTTCAATGATTTTGAAATTTAAATGAACTAAATTGATGAACTTCTCATGACGCATCATATGTGTGGTTGCGACCGAATCTAATTCTACGCAAAAAGATTGTAAATCAATGACTCCCAAGTCAGATTCCAAAGCTGCGCAAAGCAGCCAGCCATAACAAAAGCCCACCCCTCCCCTTAATGAGGACCTCAAGTCGCTTCCTGATCCTTGAGAGAAAGGTGAAGGTCTAGTTTGCACTTCTCCGTTGAGAAGATGACTCATGACAAATTGGTACATGTGTATGCATTTTGTTGGCCTCTTACAAAGAAAACTGGCCGGGCAGGTGCCTCACTTAGCGAAGAGTATATTATAGGCCATAATAACTGAAAAGTATTTAAATTTTATCGTTTATTTAATGCTTTTATATGTGACTTAATATTTGAAAATACTAAGATGGAGTTGTATCTGCCAGTTAGATCTATGCAGGTTAAGAGAAAATCATTGGGATAAAGGAGCATCGTATGGTTAATAAGTTTTATAATGTTTTGGACTAAATTTTGTGGATGCTCTTGTACTTAAGATCTGTTTACAATTTGTCGATCAGATTGAATCTGTGGTTCACTAATTGTCATATAGTTGTTTACTGCCGCAGTCTACTTTAATAATTTACCCGTTAATATTTTCGATATAATTAAGTTAATATTTTTAAAATCAAAATAACGTCCGTTTTGACACTGCCAGTTGTCCATTGCCCGCAGCATATGGTGTTGTTTTTTTGAAATTTTTATTTTTAATTTTCAAAAGGTATAATTTTGCAGGTTTGAGTTATCTTAATGACCTAGATAAATTTTATTCAAACGCAAGTGATCAAGTGGTTAATCCGTTTAATAAAATAAAATCATTGAATTGCGAAATAACTGTTGAATGTTGAATAGAGCATCTTTCCCCCATTTCATTCTTCTGGCTGCAGGGTTCCAGTTCTGCGGGATTTCATGGAAAGCTGATATTTGGTTTGTCCATAGAGGGAAGCAAGGCATCAGTTTGATGAATTGCCTTCTATGCAAGGTATTAAGCAACTACAAGGACGATTTGAAGCTGTTCTTGAGATAAGATGAATCAATGGTGAGCATAATGATCGTTTTGGAATGGCAAATAAGGTGCTGATTATCTACATTTTGCATCTGATGAGTTATTTTTGAATTCTTTTGTTTGTGAAAAAAAAACTTTACTAGTGAATGTAAGCATTATTATACTTTAATCATGGAATCCGACATGGTTTTCTTTATTTATACTTTATGATTATGTAATAAGTTAAAGTTTTCTCCCAGCAATTGGTATAGAGCGGTTCATCGGTTGTAAGGTAAAATTTTTCTCTGTTTCACACTGGTTTTGTATTGTTAATTTTGCGGATCTATTTGGCCATGACTGAGGAAGTGTTATCATGTTGCTTTTCTGTTGGTTTTGACCGACCAAGGCTGAGTTTCTCTCCTGCTACATTGGTTTCCTGTGCATGACATGGTGATATTATCTCTATTGGAACGTTCTGGTAGCATCTCGCAATCTAGCACCATGATTGTTATATTGTTGTTAAAAAACCATCGAATGGGTGATTGTGGTTGTCTTCAATTTGCTCCCTGTTGGGGAAGAAGATGATGCATGAATAATTGGCCGGATCGTTGTACGTATTTGGGTGATTGGACTTCATGCATGAATCAACTATGGCACATTAAATCCATCGCTTGTTTATTGTTTGATTCACATTATGGTAGTGATATTAGTGATATCTGTGATGGAATTTTTTTTTTCTTCCCCAAATCCGTGAATCTGTGTGACGCAATTATTGTAAGCTGCTGCCGAACGAAGAATTGGAAGAAGGCCCAAAGGTCGCAACTTTTCTGGGCGTTTAATGGGTTCTTACCATTTGGGCTTCGTTTTCCAATCGTTATGGGCCATAAACATCAACTTGTAGTCGCTTATGAGCCGAACTTGTTTTTAATGTTCCTAATGGGCCAGATCTTGTAAAGCCCACGTAATCGAAGGGGAAATAATTGACGGGTCTACTGCGTTACTTGGATATGTCAATTAAAGTCCATTGATTTTGGGCTTCTTGTGGGCTTTATCCAGGGAATTATCTAGACTTTTTATTGACACTTTGAAGTTCAGACAATGGGCTTAAGTTATTACAAGTCCATTATAACCCATTAACGTTTAATTTGTTTGCAGTTTGGGTTTTGGATAATTAAAGATTACTTATCCGATTTTATGTTTATACCCATTTATTATAAGTTTTGGCATAAAATAGTAGCCACTCAACTAGTTTATTGCAAATAAATAAAGGGTTTATTATTGTTGGACTATTAAAGTACTATTAAAGTACCCAATGACCTATTAATGTTGTTTTGCCCAATCAACCCAATAAAGTAATAATTATGATTCTGCACGACGTTTTATTTTAATGTTATTATGCACATTATTGATTACTTGTGATAGTTAAGTTTTTTAGTTATCGAACTTGCACGATTATATTTTATTGTGCATAATAAGTTATTTATCTATAGTTAGATGCTTATTATTGAAAATATTTTATAGATAAATTGACATATATTAATTACTTGGACGTAAGAATTGCCCAAAGGAGATTTAGTCTAGTGATTAGTGAAATTAATGAGATTAATTACTATTTCTCAATAAGTTAGTTTGTATATCCAAAGATAACAAATATACTTATTTTGATATTTGTAATTATCTAATATTTGACAATTTATGACATCTTGATTGCTTGGTTGCACAATATTATAGTTTTCCCATAGGTGACTATAGTAGCGTATGATGATGATTTTTGTTTGAATCTATATCCATGTTTTTATTTTTGAGCATATTTTTGAATGTATCCCTTGTATGCTTACAGTGAAGAGTTTTATATTAATGAACTAACGTACCCAGTTTCTTATGATGTTCACTGGTTTGAATTTTTTTAAATAGAAAGAAAAAGATGAGTATCATTTAGGGAAAAAATTTAGACAAATGCCTTTTAGAACACAAGCCTTTTGCACCTAATGGTACTAGTAGCGCAGAAGAAAAGAGAGTCTATAAAGCTTGGGAAAGAGCTAACCGACTGAGCCTAATGTTTATGAGAATAATTATTCCTGCTAATATAAAGTCGATCCTTCCAAAAATTCATGATACTAAAGAATTTCTAAATTATGTAGAAGATTGTTTCTGTAAAATCAATAAGTTACTTGCTAGGATGCTTATGGGTAACTTGATCTCTACTAAGTATGATATATCACGTAACATGCAAGAATATGTTCAAGAAATGACTAATTTGGTTAAGCAATTGAAGACTTTAGGAATGATTATGGATGAATTTTTCCTTCACTTTATACTAACTTCACTCCCTCGAGAGTATAGTCTATTTTAAATCAATTACAATGTTAAGGACAAATAAACTTTTAATGAAATGACCAACATGTTAGTGCAAGAAGAGGCACATTTGAAGCAACATGGAATTTATACCATAAATATCATGACTCAAGGAGCTGAAAAGAAAGATGGAAAGAAAGAAGACTAAGAAAGATATCATGAAATCCTCTTTCTAGTCAAATGAGTTAAGGGATGAAAATTTGGCTTTAAAAAAGGATCTTAAGAAAGAAAAATATTATTTATGTAAGAAACTTGAGCATTATTAGAAAGATTGCCTGAAACATAAGGCATTGTTAGAAAAGAAAGGTAATTATACTGCTTTCATATGTTTCGAATCAAATTTAATTGAAGTTCATCTTAATACATGGTAGGCTAATTTTAGACACTGGACATCACTTATTTTTATTAAGAATACTTTATGTCCCTATGCGTTATTTAATATCATTGTCTGCATTAGATGTATCTCGATATTATTTTAAGTTTGGGAACAACTATTTCATTTTGTATAAGAGTAATTGTTTAGTAAGTTTTGGTTTTCTTATTAATGGCATGCATAATTGAAATTTGATAGTTTGTTTTCTTAATCTCTTTTTATGGTTTATTATATTGTTGAGATGAAAGTAACATGACGAATGAAAATTCTTTTTTCTTGTGACATAAACATTTGGGTCATATATCCAAAAAAAAAAAAAGATTTGTGAAGAATGAAATCCTTTCAAATCTAAATTTCACTAATTTACCTATGGATTACATTAAAGGAAAACAAACCAAACACAATAAGAAAGAGGCAACAAGTAGTACACGACTTCTTGAGATACTACATAGTGATGTATGTGGACCATTTAATGTTCATTCGTTTAATGGTGAAAAATATTTTACTATCTTTATTGATGATTTTTCACGTTATGGATATATTTATCTGCTTCATGAAAAGTCACAAGTAATGAATGTCCTAAGGTATACATTAGAGAAGTTGAAGTGCAGTTAGATAGAAAAGTAAAATTCATAAGGTCAGATAGAGGTAAAGAATATTATAGAAGGTCTACTGAAGCAAAACAATTTCCGGGTCCATTTGCAAAATTCTTCGAATAGTGCGGCATATGTGCTCAATACACTATGCCAGGCACACCACAACAAAATGATGTTGTTAAAAAAAATAATTGTACCTTAATGGATATGGTTAGAATCATGATGAGAATACATCATTGCCTAAATCCTTGTTAACATATGCACCTTGAACCGCCATGTGCTCGTTATATAGAGTTCTCAGTAAAATAGTACCTAAAACTCCCTTTGAGTTGTGGACCGTTAGAAAACCTAGTTTAAGACACTTGTATGTTTTGGATTGTCCAACAGAAGCTATAGTTTATAATCCACATGAAAGTAAATTGGATTCTCCTACAGTTTGTAGTTATTTCATTGGTTATGGAGATAAATTCGAAGGTTTGAGATTTTATTGTCCTAACCATAATACTATAATTATTGGACAGAAACTATAAGGTTCATTGAGAATGACGAAGTTAACGAGAGAAATGAATTACGAAATATGATCATAGAGGAAGTACGAGTGGATATTCCCTTTGTAACTCTTCTCCATTAAGATCTCCTATAATTGTTCGGTAGGCTGAAAATGTTGGATAATATGAAAACGTTGAGCAACATGATCATAATGCAGAGCTTCAAAATGAAGCTATGTAAGATGAACCAATTGTAGAAGAACCACAAAAAATAGCATTAAGGAGACCTCAAAGAATAAAAAGATTAGTGATTTTGAATGATTACATGGTTTGTCTACAATAATCGGATTTTGACATAGGAATTAATCATGATCCGGTTTTATTTTCAGAAGCCATGAATTGTGTTGGTTATGAAAAATGGAAAGATGCCATAAGGGAAGAGCTAAAATCAATAGAAAAAACCAATGTCTGGGATATTGTAGTATTGCCAAAAGGATCTAAACAAGTTGAGTGTAAGTGAGTCTTTAAGACCAAACACAATTCAAAAAACAATATTGAACGATATAAGGCCCGACTTATAGTGAAAGATTTTACTTAGAAATATAACATTAACTATAAAGAAACATTTTTTGCTAATTTTTAAGAAAGATTCATTTAGAGTTATTATGATATTGACGACTCATTTTGATCTAGCATTACACCAAATGGATGCAAAAAGTACCTTTCTTAATGGTAACCTTGAAGAAGAAATTTATATTACTCTACTTGAAGGCTTACAAATTAAAGTTGAGAGAAATATGGTATGCAAATTTAAGAGATTAATATATGGACTTAAACAAACTTTCTAACAATGATATTTTAAATTTAATGACACTATTAATGATACGGAACTAGGAGGCTTTGATACTATCTGTAACGATTCAACCAAAAAATAAACTATATATCTTTTAACTTGATTAACCACTTTTGAAGAGATGACTTAACCCATTATGTTGTACTTTAAGTCTGGTCATTACAAATAGTATCAGAGCCTCTTGGTCTGTGTCAGATGGTGGACTGGACTAGAGATATTAGTTAGGCTCCGTTCATAGGCCAAAAGAAGGTCACGAGTTGAGGGTAGCAACGGGTCATATGTAGGAATTTCGGGGACAAAATTTCCTAAGGTGGGTAGATTGTGAAATCTTTCAACTTAGTCCTAATTATAATACCTAGTAGGATAAGATTTTGTTTATAATTGAGAATGGACTATAGATCTTTAAACTTGGTTAACCACTTTTGAAGAAAAGACTTAACACATTAGTTTGCATTTTAGATCCGGTCGTTACAAATGGTATCAGAGCCTCCTGGTTCACTTTAGACCTGATTATTACAAATGGTATAAGAGCCTCCTGGTTCAGTATTAGATAGTGGGTTACACTAGAAACGTTAACTAGGATGCTAGTCACAAGCCAATAGGTTGTGAGCTGAGGCTAGCAATGAGTCAAATATAGGAATTTCGGGGACAAAATTTTCTAAGGTGGGTGAATTGTAAAATCTTTTAACTTAGTTCCACATCTAATACCTAGTGTGTTATAAGTAGAAATAAACTATAGATCTTTAAACTTGGTTAACCACTTTTGAAGAGATGACTTAGCCCATTAATTTGCACATTGGGCTAGATCGTTACAAATAGTATCAGCGCCTCGTGGTTCCGTATTAGATGGTGAGCTGTACTAGAGACATTGGCTAGGCTACTGGCCATGGGCCAAAAGAAGGTCATAAGCTGGGGATATTAAAAGGCCAAGTCTAAGAATTTCGGGGATAAGAATCTATTTATAAGTGAGAATTGACTATAGATTTTTAAACGTGGTTAATCACTTTTGAATAGATGACTTAGCCCAATTAGTTTGCACTTTGGGATAGATCATTACAAAATTAGTTAACCAAGTTTAAAGATCTACTGTCCATTCTCACTCAAAAGTATAATTTTATCCCATTAGGTATTAGATGTGAAATTAAGTTGAGGGATCTCACAATCTACCCACCTTAGAAAATTTTGTCTTTGAAATTCCTACACTTAGCCTGTTGCTAACCCTAGTTCACGACCTTCTTTTAGCCCGTGACCGACAAACTAGCTATCGTCTTTAGTCTAACCTACCATCTAACACTAAACTAGGAGGTTCTTATCCCAATAAGTATTAGATGTTAGACTATGTTGAGGGATCTCATAATCCATCCACCTTAGAAAATTTTATCCTTGAAATTCCTACACTTGGTTCTTTGCTAGCCCCAGTTGAAGACCTTCTTTTGGCCCGTGGCCGCAACCTAGCCAGCATCTCTTGTCTAGCCCACCATCTAACACGAAACTATGAGGTTCTGATACTATTCGTAACGATCTAGCCCAAAGAGTAAATTAATGGGGCTAAGTCATCTCTTCAAAAGTGGTTAGCCAAGTTTAAAGATCTATAGTTTATCCTCACTCATAAACAAGATCTTATCTGAGTAAGTATTGGATGTAGGACTAAGTTGAGGGATCTCAAAAATATGGTGTGTAAATTTAAGTGATTAATATATTGACTTAAACGAGCTTCCTTATAATGATATTTTAAATTAAATGCCACTATTACTTTCTTTGGATTTAAGGAAAATACCGTTAACTGGTGTATATATCTTAAGGTTAGTGGGACCAAGTTTATATTTCTAATTTTATATTTTGATGACATCTTATTTGCCACTAGTGATCTTGGTACATTGTATGAGATGAAAGAATTTTTTTCTAAGAAATTTGAAATAAAAGATATAGGAGAGGCTTCCTATGTGATAAGAATAGAAATATTTCATGATCAATGATGTGAATTATTTAGATGGACTCAGAAATTTTATATCCATAAAATTATAGAAATATTTGGAATGAAAGATTTTTTATGAAGCATTGTTCCCATACAAAAAGAGAATAAATTTAGTCTCATCCAATATTATCGCCGCAAGTGGCAAGTGGCGATGATCAACAAGGTGGCAACTCCTCTCCAAGGCAGGGCTTCTGTTGACGGGAAATAGCAACGTGGAGGATCCATGATGAGGCTTGGAGAAGATAGCGAGGCTTCAATGGCACAAGCAAAGAGGTTTGGCTTTGGCGATGGATAGCAATGGTGGTCAGATAATGTTGGGGGCACTTCAAGCTATGTGGGTGTGCTAGGGGATCACTGAAGATGGATCTCAGGCGAGGGGCTCCTCCCATTCTATTTTCTGCATCTTCTCTATCTTTTCTTCAATTCAATAAGCCCCCCCTTTTCCAGTATGTAAGGCTTTGTCTTTTATAAAGTTTTCTACGCTTCTTCTGTTTCGGCATTACTGGCGTGCAATCCTCACTCGTCTTTATTTTCCTCAGAAATTCCCTCCGGCAGTTTGTGGAACTGTCAGAACTTTTATCCGAAGCGTAGAAATCACGCAAGCAGATAAATACAAATCTCTGTAATTTTCCAGATAAATAAAAATTCCAAAATTAGCCATTTAACCAGATAAATACAAATTTAAAAACTATCCATGTGACCGGATAAATCTGTCCAAACATTAGCCCCCTTGCTGATTTTTCGCAAACTCAAAAAGAAGAATCGGAAAAATATAATATGCTCATCTCATCATTTTTTTTTTGCATTTTCTTTTTTTTTCTTTTTTTTTTGTTTTTTTGTTTTTTTTTGTAGAGCAATATTTTGCTCTCAAGCTAAGATGACCCTTCCAGGGTCGCAGTGTGATAACTACCCGATATTTTGATTTTGGAGAGTAACTTCTTTGCTCAACAACCATAGTCTCTAAATCCATATTTCTTTCTTTGTAAATTTGGGTAGCAATGGGGGAATGTCAACTTTGTTTCTACTCTCAGCCGTGACTTCTCTTTCTTAGCATCTAGCTTCCTTGGTAAGAAGATCTCATGATGTCTTCTTCTCCTTCTATGATATGGAGGAGACCTTCTTCTATGATGCCTAGTACTATTTGTTGAGCTGTTGACTTCTCTTTTAAACTTTTTAAGAGTAGTACTTTCAATTGATGCCACCAACTTCTTGCCCAATGTCAAGTTGAATGGTGATCTTGATTTCTTCGGTAATACAAAGAAATGAAGGCGAGAAGTCAATTTTGTGTTTGTGTTGAACTCCTCTTGCTCTTCGATTATATTTGCCAAGTTTTCATTGCTAGCAATTGTGACAGGGTACTTCAAGCTTTCACCTGGTAGCTGACACTTGATCTGAAAAGGGCTACTAGTAGAAAATATACTCTTGATTCGGGTAACAAGACTTGAATAAGAACAATCACGATCCACTACAACAAATCGTGTGTTTCCTCCAATGTAATGTATCTTCCTTCCTTGGATCACTATCTTTCCGCCGTAACTGCAAATTAGGTGAAGTTTTGTTTTTCCATATTGCATTGAATCCTTCAACTTAACTTCTTCTTGAGTCCAAGTTGTTTGAACAACAAGCTGATCTTTTATCTTTTCTTTATCGAGCTCATTTCCTTCGCAAAGTCTTCTTTTTTGATTATCTTGAACTTCAAAGTCATGCATCATTGGAGACGTAGGGAACCCTTTCTTCACTTCTTTAGTGGAAACAGGTGGCATTTCCATGTCTTTGACCTTAACCATCGGGGCATCCATTTTCTCATTTTCCCTTCTTTCATCTAGATTTTCCTTTCTCTTTTGAGACTTCATTAGTGAAGATGAGTGGCTCACTGTCATCACATTGGCAGTTGAAGTTTTGTACTTTATATCACCTTTGTCAAGTAACTCTTCGATATTCTCCATCACATCTCGACATTGCACCGCAGAATGACCTAATCTCTGGTGAAATCGACAAAATTTTCCTTCTTTTCATCTTCTGGCTTTGGTAAATTTTTTGGAGTCCATGGTGTGATCTTTCCTTTGCTCTTCAACACATCAAACCATCTCTCAGTATCTCTAGTGTTGAAGGTGTAATCTTTAATATTCCTCCATTCGCGTCGTTATCGAGACGCTCAAGGTGTATATCTTGGATTTTCACTTTCATTCTTAGTCTTCACTTGCCACTTTTGATACATGTGACCAAGCTCGGTGACTGCATTGCTTGATGCTCCTTTATTCTTTACTGAAGTTAAAATTCTGTTGATTTCTTCATATATCAATACCTTTTCAAAGAGTTCTTCAAATGTGTTATATTGTGCACTACTTAAGAACCAAGCTACTTATCCAGCATTCATCGCACAAATCTTTACGAGCTCCTTGATCTCTGGAGCCTCTTTCATTTGGGATGAGAGACTTCTGAATCTTTTTACATATGTAATAAATTCTTCACCTGGTTTTCTCTGACGTTGCCTTAAATGCTCAATCTTTATCGGGATATCCATTGACTGAAAATGAGCTGTGAATTGCTCGATAAGTTCCTCCCTTGATCTGATTGATCTGGGTGGATGATTGTTGAACCATTGTAACGACCCGCCATTTTTCAATTATTTAGTGTGGGCTTAGATGGCCAGGTGTTACTTAAACAAACTACTAAGTTGCTGAATTATAACAATTTAAAAACAATGTATAAAGATTAATTCCCACTGTCTTGGACCGTTTCCCAGTAGCCACACATATTTCTCAATAAAAATAAAAGGGAGTCCCAATATTTATCTTGCACCATGCTTTGGATGTCAATGACCTTCCCATATCTAATTTCGTATCTGCACACTTACGGAGGCAATTCCGCGTTAGTGATTACAACACTAAGTAGTATAATAGATAAAACAAGTAAAGTACATTCCACTAAGTCCCTATGTTCATTTTAATATGCGGTGGAGCGATACCGCTATACTCCAAAACAATGCAGAGGAGGTATCCGTAGTTATCTGCACACCCCGGCTGTAGCCTTTTTTGTGGGGAGGCTACTACTACCATCTCCAGTGTCAGTGCCTCGCACACCCCGACCGTAGCCTTTTGTGTGAGGAGGCTATCACTGCACTCAGGTGATTGCTACACCCCGTTTGTGGGAAAATTCTCACTACCAATTCTAGTGTCAGTGCCTCACACACCACGGGATGTAGCCTTTCTATGGGGAGCTATCACTACACTCCAATGCGATGGAGGAATCGTTGTGCCTTGCTCACCCTGACCGTAGCCTTTTTATGGGACGGCTATCACTACTTCAAAACAATTCGATGCAATACACAATTTACATACATAATACGGCCCCGTGTCGGACTGAGTCAATTCTTTGACCACAGTTGCACTCGGTGCATGGTGATAGAATCTGGGCTCAGGCTGACCTAGGCTACCAGCAAGGAAAATACGACATTCTACCTATTATACGTACCTGACTTATGATTTTGTCCGACTATGATCCACTAACCCTAATCTTAATGAGAGCATAAAATTATACATTAATATAATTTTATTTGGATGAACCTACATGCAACTACATGACTAATATACTATCAATTTTAAATGATGTAATTAGTTCATGTTAAACATCATTATTTATTAAATTTTTAGCAAATCTAATGATAATTAATTATTAATTATCCCAATCCAAATCCCCATTAACTAGTTAATAATTTAATTATTACCATGCCCCATACTTCATTACTAGTATTAGCATATTCTTTACTGATTTGCATTATATTTTAACTCGACCGTATCGAGTCAACCCATATTTACCAAAACTGCCATCTTTCCCAAACTC
Source organism: Piper longum (assembly GCA_032619315.1). NCBI lineage: Eukaryota > Viridiplantae > Streptophyta > Magnoliopsida > Piperales > Piperaceae > Piper > Piper longum. The sequence continues at coordinate 14,659 of JAVDBV010059880.1, forward strand.
TAAAAAACAGAGCTGTAAGTTGGGGTATTTTCCGATGACCTGTACATCGACGGTAAGCCGCCTCCGACCAAGCCACCCTCGCCAATCAATTCACCTCTGTACCAAATCCGACCCCGACCTGGAAGTTTGGCCTCTGCCTTTCGGATTTGCTCAAAATTTCAGCCTGAAATCACTGTCTTGATCACGTTTGCATACCGAGCTCTGCCACCTCCGACCACCGTCAATCATCGTTGACCAGCTCCGCCTTGCTTCCATGGTTCATTCCTGACCACCCCCAGCCACTTTCCGGCCACGGCGCCGACGGACCGCCCCAATTACAGCAGCTTCCGCCGACACTAGCGATGTGCTCGCGGTGCCGATTTTGCCACCGGCGAGCGTCTCCGACCCGATTGGATGGTCGCCCCCGCACCTACGGCCCTCCAAAGGCCTTTCCCGACCAAATTGTAACCCAATCGCTACCCCGGCTGGCCGGATTTCTTAACCCACCGTCGTCACCACTGTTCATGTCGCCAACTTTGTCCCCCTTGCAAATTCGCTCGATAAGGGCTGTAAGTCCACCACCCACCGGAAACTAGGGCACGGCGACGTCATCCCTTCGACCCAGCAGCCCGAGGCCATGGGGGGTGTGAGGGCTGCCTCGAATTTCTTTGTCTACGGTCACCCTCCTTGCCCAAACTTCCGGCTTGTCGGCCATGGATGACTTCAAGTTTGTATTTTTAGTTTAATTCTTTTCTTTCTCGTCGATTTGAGATTTAGTTGTTTTTATTAATTTAAGACTTTAAATCTCATTTTTTATCAATTTTTATTGTCAATTCAACATATGCAATGCATGAAAATTAAGAAGAAGAAGAGAGGAAAAATTACCCGACCAAGAAGGAAGACAACGCCAATCCCAAGGAAGAAATGAAGGTGACCCCCCCCCCCCTTTTTACCCCCTTTTTTATAATGAAATAAAATACGGCTAGGGCACGTGGAAGCACCCCTTTACCGTAATTTCTTTAACCGAGTAATTGAGTAATCGACATGGTTTACTTAACCATTTAAACGGTTAAACGATATGGTTCACTTAACCGGTTAAATGAGTATGGGTAAATGGTGTAGTCGACTCAACCGATTCAATTAGAATTAACTGGTTGAAAATTATTTTTCACTTAACCGGGTAATTCATACTTAACCAGCTAACGACATTTCATTTAAATGAAAAAAAATTAAAATTTCCCACGTTTGATCCCATTATGTCGTATGTTATTATTATTATTATTATTATTATTTTCGGGTCTTTACAACTATCTAAGTGCATTACCATTGAGAGAAGCTGGGAATTGTTGTAACTTTAACTTTTTATTTGTCGAGATTGCTCTACACTCAATCTCAAAGATTGTGATATGATCTTCAGGGTTGCCATTTCCATCAAACTTCATGAAGGTTGGGCACTTGTACTTCTCAGGAAAAACCTCTGTGTAGACTTCCTCAGCTAATGGTTGAAGATGCTTTGTCGCTTTAGTTGATACTTTATCTTTCTTTCCAATCAATGTTGTGATAAGTGTGGCTTGTGCATCTATTTCTGCTTTCAACTCTTCAAAACGGGAATCTTGAACTGATACAACAGGTGTAACCGGTGCTACTGGAATGGTTGTACGATAGACTGATGGGGGATAATTGACTCGCAGGAGAGCTACTGTGGCAGGAATTAACGATTGAACCATTGAAACCAAAGGCGGCACCGTTGGGATGGGTACCGTGGTGGTAATTGGTGGCGGAAATGCCATTGAAGCTGAATATTGGGGGATGGCAGGGTTGTACCATGGGTATGGGTACGGTGGCTGGTAGTAAGGTGGTTGTGGAAACCATGTTGAATGTAGGAGTAGACTATGTTCAGTCTGACTTGGTTGCATAGTGGGATAGTGTTGAGTCCAACTTGGCTCGGACGATGAAATCATCAAAGGGGATGCTTGTGACAGGGATCCTGAGACATGAGAAAACATGTGATTCACTTGAGGGGTGTTTGACAAATCCACATTGGCTGGGGTGGCCACCAAAGGCCTTTCCTGTGGCGCCGTAAGAGTGCTTGTTATCGGTAGGTTTGCTGGCTGGTCCATGT
>JAVDBV010059881.1:0-21301 GCA_032619315.1 Piper longum
GCCAGTTCAAGTCTGGTCGGACCCGTATTCAGATCTAGAGGTCGCTAGTTCAAGTCTGGTCGGACCCGTATCTTGATTAAGAGATCACGAGTAAGAGTCCAACCGGACTCTTACTCAGATCCAGAGGGCATCGGTTTAAGTCCGGTTGGGCCTTTGTTTAGTGAGAGCTTCCCCACAAACAGGGCGTAGCAATCACCTGAGTGCAGTGATAGCCTCCCTATAAAAAGGCTACGGCCGGGGTTGTACGAGGCACTCGCACTAGAGATGGTAGTGGTAGCCTCCCCAAAAAAAGGCTACGGCCGGGGTGTGCGGATCGCTGCGGATACATCCTCCGCATTATTTTGGAGTATAGCGGTATCGTTCCACCGTATATTAAATGAACATAAGGAACTAGGGGATTGTCCTTGATTTGTTTTATCTATTATACGACTTAGTGTTTTTATCACTAACACGGAATTGCCTCCGCAGGTGTCCAGATTCGAGATTAGGTATGAGAAGGCCATTGACAACCAGAGCATGGAGCAAGATAAAGAAGAAGACTCCTTTTTTTTATTTTGAGAAATAAGTGTGGCTACTGGGAAACGGTCCTAGACTATGTGGAAACCAATATTTTTATGTTGATGTTTAACTGTTATAATTCAGTAATTTAGTAGTTATTTAAGTAACAACTAGCCAGCTAGGCCCACAATTATTGTGAAATATGGCGGGTCGTTACACTGGTAGAGCACTGGTATCTTAAACTATTTCTGACTCATATTACCCCGTACAGGAATATAAACAGCTGAGAACGTGACAAGTACGCAGATAAATTTCTGGCTTATATTGCACCATAGAGGACAGAAACTGCTGAGAACGGGACTTGCATGTACTGTATTCCAAGCTACCAAATTTCCGCAACCAAGGCACAACCGAAAAACTAATTTTAAAAGAAATATCCGAGGATTTGAATAAGCCCTTACACATAAGAATTAGGATGGTAAATAAACCAAGCTGTAGCAAAATAAAGAAATGGTTAAAGTGAGGAAGATTGTGGAATCGAAACACTCTTATGGAAACACCAAGCCTGCTGAAGCTTTCTAAGGTGTTCGTCAGCACTGGGCATGATATTATTTTGTTGGAGTTGATACACGAAGGAAAACCCAACAGTGTAAACCATCTATGTAGCACTCGAATGATAAATGGATTGAAATAACCTGCTTAGCATTATGATAATGGAAGATACTACTAAATGCGAACATTTGACTAAATACACATAAATACGGATCAAACTCAAATAAAATAACGAAAGAAAACAATAGTGCGTTAGGCACAACTGTATATAACAAATATATGTTCTTTCACCAAAGTTAACCAACACATAAGAATATAAGACTTACATATATAATAAGAAAAATATGAACAATGAATGTCACTGATCTAAAAAATAGTTAATACAAACTGAGAAGTGGAAATTGAGATTTTCATGAAAAAAAAATCAATTTGTAGTAAACTTGGGAGTGTGGTGTCAAGTTTATACTAATTAAGATCGAAGAGCTAAAACGTTTTTACCCCTTGCGTTTAAGTTGGGTTGATTAGGCCTAGAACGCATCTCCCTTGACTGAACTCCATCTTCTCTACCCCCTCGCATGAGTTGCAAGACCAAGTTCACATCAGCCACCTGCCCAGCGGCAGGCAAGGCTTGCTAAGTTCACAGTGGCTGCTTTTATTATCACTATCTCGAACAATGAGACAATTTATTTGATTTTTTTTTAGTATTACAAATTTATGGCATGGGATTTAACTTTATAATATTTTCAAGAAAATTAGGTAGGTATTATTAATGGGTTGTAGGCCTTTTAAAATGGTTAAAGCAATTAGTCATGTTGAAATATATTATAAACTAATGTATCCTAAGCTAATAGATAGTCTGATCCGGCCCATGTCTCCACTCACTCCATTGAAAAAACTCTCTAAGAGAGTATTAATTAGGGAAGTAATTTACACTTTCAAAAGATTAATTAGAGAGTTTTATGGGCTTTTCTGCTTTGCATGTTATGTTCTTGCCAAATAGTTGCCAAATAAAGTTAAGAAACAATAGGTTATAGTCTGGTTTAATTTTAAGGATTTATTTGTTATTAATGTAATTTTATGAAAAAAACAGTTATACAACATCAGCGCCAGAAGAAGAAAGGTTTCAATTGAAAGCATCATTCCTACTTGATCGAGCAAAATTAATTTACTCTAAAGAAGAGAAAGTCGGTGCGGGATGCACTAGAATGATTTTTCGTGGGAAGTCAAATTTATACACTTAGTCCTTTTAAATAATATTCCGGTTAGAACATGCTTATACCTTTTTTTTCATTTGATTCTAGTTATGACGGAAGAAGTGTAGCAGTGAAGTTATTTCCCGCTAAGTCAAACACAGTAGAGGTTCCTGATAACAATTAAGTTTGGAAGAGAAGGCTAAAGCGTGAGAATATAGTTCTGGGAAATTAGTTACTTAAAAGGACTGCTTTATTTAATTATTAAGTGATGGAAAATTTTGTATTTATTATATAGTTTATCGGAGCAATCTTAGAAGATAGAATTATTGTGTAAGAATTAATTGAAGGGCGTTCGCTCAAAGAATACATCAAAAGATCAAAGCTGGATTTACCTACTGTAATAGAATTTCCTTTAAAAATATGTTCGGCCATGCATTTTATGCATGAACATGATATCCTTCGTAGAGATTTGAAGCCGGGTAACTAATTTTTAGTTTTTTTAACTTACATTAATACCTTTTATAATATTTTGCAGCCAAATCCCTAATTTTTATGGTGTTTGTAAATTTTTGTGTAATGTTTATTTTTTTTCTTCCCTAGATAATATTATGGTTACAAAGATGTTGGAGATTAAGGTAATTGACTTTGAGTTATTACGCAAGATAGCCTCTGCATATGAACCAAGTATCAAATGGTGCCAGCATTTAACAAGTGGCATTCCATAAGAAATCCAAATCAGCTTTACAAACCCTGAATATTCTCAGATGGTTTCACTTCAATCAAAGACAAAGTCCTATATAAGTTAGAAACTTACACCACCCACCACTTACGAACTTTTCAAATCAATAAATGCACAACCAAATATGTCCTTGAAAATGCAAAGAATGTGAAAGCAGCAGGTTCGTAGCTGAGGAACAAGTTTGAATGTACCAAACAAACATAACCAAATTATGAATAAAAGGACAGTTTCCTTATTAATGTAAAGTAATGAGTCAACTGAATGTATATTTTTGAAATAGTATAAAACATGCATGATATGAGGAATTAATGTGTGTCGCGGAAGGTGTCTTCTAATGTTGACTCATTCTTCGTAAGTATTAAACACAAATTCTTGTTCTATATTGATAAAGAGTACAAGGTGGATATACCTCAGATTCACCTGATTTTTCTTGCTCTAATTAAACTCATCATTATGATTTTTCTTGTACTTAAGCTTCACATTAGATGCCCTATCATAATCATACGCTCTGACATAGTTATGAACAAAAAATATTTGTTACTCTGTCAAAACAGTTGGTGGCGTAGAGCATGTATAATTCTAGTTGAGAATAATTTTTTTCCCCCATCGGAGTGATAAACAAGCTCTTCGAGGATAGGCTTTCTAAATACAAACTAACTTGTGATATTGAGAAGCAACATGCCAATTACTAAATAAAAATGGATAATTTGTCTAAAGCTAAGTAGCAACGTAGTAAAGGAAGATTTATATAGGAAAGCAAATTAAGCAACAGACCAATTAAGTAATCACTAGACATAGAACTTGGGTTTTGGAGGAGCCAGCATGAAAAATCGGCGGTTGAGGAAGGAAGAAGGGCGGAAGTCTGAGCCACGGTCGTCTTCAACAATGTTGAATGTACGGCAACTCTGCTCCGTGAGGCGAAGCTTGCGAGCGGGATGATTACCCCCTAGAAGGTAGACACAATTTTCTTTAAGGCCACACGATGATTTAGGGTGTGAGGGTTTCGCCGAGAAGAAGGAGCGCGGGCCTAACAGTATTGCTCGGCCCCCCAGGGTTTGGAGTATCTCCCACCTCGCATCTTCAAAGTTCGCCTTGTAGATAGCTATCGGTGTTCGACAAGAAGATGGGCCAGCATCAGCAGTTCACCACCGGCTGCCCGGAGGGGGTGTATTTGCGAATACCGAGGTAATCGTGGAGGACGTGAACAGAGAGGCAGCGCGGAAGATTTTGCTGGGGAGGAGAAGGGAATGCAGTTTTGATCTCTAAAGAGACGGTATCAGCCACATCAAGTGCTCCGTAGCGTGTGGCGAGGCAGTGTGTGGCGAGGCAGATGAAACTATTGTAAAAAGCAACGCCGACGTACGTCCTCTCATTACGACATGGTGGAATCATTTTCCAGCCTACTTCTTTTCCTTCTTCTACTAAACCTTGATCTCCAACAGCAGCGGAAGCAGCCAGATTGCAGAAACCAACGCCTTGTCTGGGATGCTGAAAGAAGGATGCTACACATTCCGGGTCGCCGGGATTGCCAGAGAAGGCGAAGCGAGGGGAGTGGGGGCGAGGGGAGCGGGCATGGATGGGAGGGAGGTCAATTCGTTGGCCGGAGAAAGGGTTGTAGAGGAAGTAGAGGTCGATTGGATAAGCATCGTCGCCCATTGCCAGGGCCGCAGAACGAGTCGAAACTGTTAGGGTCCCTCATCATACGAAGAATTCTAGAAGAATTATTGAAGACGATGAGTATTCAGTGTTTGGACCTTCGTATATATGTGGTAAACTGTATCTTGAATATTCGTCTTTTCTATATATATATATATATATATATATATATATATATATAATTGTACATATGCAATGATCAGAGCAAAAAAGAGAGATTATTTTCTAAAGTGTAATTAAAAGAGCCGAAGAGAGATCATTTTTTGAAGAGTGTGTTATTGAATTTCATCGTGAGGTTTTACAGTGAGGCTCTCCCTCTCTCTCTTTGAGGAGGGAGAGCCTCTCCTCACAAGATATGGGTCTTCCCAATTTGTATTCCTAATTGAAGTATGTTCCAGTTAGAGGTTGAGTGTTCCCAATTGGATATTTATCCCAGTTGGAGGTTATGGATGTCATCGTCTAATCCAGATGATGAAGATGATGTACCGGCTTTGTCTGGTGTGTATGCCCATTATCTGATTATATTAGATGGTGTGTGATTTCCCTTCTATTTTGGAGGTTCAACTTTAAATGTGTATGTGTAATGTGTATGTGTCATGTATTTTTATCTTTTTTGGTTTGCCTTATTAAAATATACAATATAGTGTTTGGAGATTTTGTGTGTTAGAATCCCAACAGAAACCACTAACCAATATTCATGAATAGCAACTACCCCAGCAACGAAATGATAGGAACGACGATCAGGGAGGCTGTAGAAATATTGGGAATCAATCCCCCATAACCAAGGGAGACCGCACAATGGGCGATCATCATCATCATAGGCCTCGTCAGCGGCCAGACACCAACGTTTGCAGACAACGGTGGAACGGATGAGGTCGGAGAGGGCGAGCCAGGAGAGGACCGGGCACAACTATTCCAAGGGAAGTGATACCCACTTCGATTTGGCTCCTACCTCCACGCTCGCCGCCATCGCCTCCGCAAATGCGTCGCCGTCGCCATCGCTGGAGGAACAAGGCCCACAACCACCAAACAACGAAGAAATCAGTTTCTTTTTTAAAACAAAAAACAAAGGCCAAGTGCAAAGTACTGGCGGCGAGATTAGGGTTTCGCTTTGCTACTTCTTTTTTTTCCACAACCCTTCAACATTTATGGTGGTGCAAGCTCAATTCCTTTTTATTTTGACTTCCAATTGGGCTCAAAAAATGGTTTGATTGTTTCTGCTTCGACTCGAACACGACCAAACTCTACTATTTATATTTATTGTTAATTACCTAGGGGTTAACCGATTCAAAATAAATCCCAGTTATAATAGTAATAACAATCAAATTAAATTTTAAATATGACAAAAAAATATAAACAAATCATATAAATGAAAAATATTAAAATAATTAAATGTCACGTGGCATTTATTTTATAATATTACTCTTTATTTTCTGTTAATTTAAAATTTACTTTTTATTATAATTAGCATTTATTTCAAATCCTTTAATACTTTTATATTATAATTAAGATTTGTTTTGTCACGTGTCATCTAATTATTTTACAACATTACTCTCTATTATTGGTAAAAATATTACTCTTTTATTATAAATAAGATTTGTTTCGAATCCTTTAAATAATTTTCTATCGTGATTAGAATTTGTTTTAATTTTTATTATAATATAGATTTATTTTGAATCCTTTAGCCACACTTCACACAGGTTATTAGCTAATTATAATTTTAGATAAAATTAAATTGGTTTAGTTTTGATTAGATTGTATATCAAATATTTTATTCAAAAATAAAATTATTATATTAGTATGTAAAACTATAATTACAATATAATATATTTATTATTATTTTATATTTTGTACAAGCAACTAAATAAAAATATATAAATTATTATATTTAATATAAATTATCAGGCTTTGAGTAGAATTGAGTAATATAGAGGTCTAATGGTGGTTAAGGGTGCTAAATGAGAGAGCGAGTCAAGCTAAGCATATGTTCAATCTCGACTCGAAAACCAACTTGATTAACTACGAGTTCTATTTGACTTTAAAGCAAAAAATGTTGATGCTCCACAAAAAAAACACACACACAACATGTTTACCTTAAAAAGCAAAAAGGTCGATACACAAGCTGTGTGTTTTAACTAGTACATGTTTGTCTTAGTAGTGAAAAGAAAAAACAGCTGTCACAGATAATTAGTGCGCAAGGAATGGTTTTAAAGTTATCTTTGCCACTCTGAACCTCAAGGCATCAACATAAAAAAAAAAAGCACAGCCCTCAAGTGTCAAGTACTCAGATGTTGAAATTTAAATTTTAAGGAAAAAATTAGGGAAACAATAGAACCAAAGTAAATGCACATATAAGAAGAATTTAGGAAGACCATCACGTAATATGACTATTGAAATTGGGGCTATAAACAAGTCCACGACCGAATCCAAAAGGCAATCATTTCACCATAAAGAAGACTCGTATAACCCAAACCGAGGTAAGGAAAAAGGATAGCTTCCCATAGTTTTATTTCTTTCCCTCGTCAATTTTGGCTTTATTGAAATTTACAGCTTAGGGTTTAGGGTATTAAATAACTGGCCTTTTATTAAATAATTACAAATTTGAAAATGTATATTTAGTAGGAGAGCACACCACAAAAAATTTAAGTTTTCTATATATATATATATATAGTAGGAGAGGACACCACAAAAATTTAAGTTTTCTTTGAAACATACGACCGCTAGGGACAATGAAACAACATAAATGGAAAATGTCTATCGAAAAAAACTCCCATATTGAGGAACAACAATGTCGGCTGGAACAAAGCCAGAAGGAAAAAAAGAAGAAGTAGAAGAAATAAAGGACGAGGAAGTAGTAGCGAGATGGGGAGTACCCCTTTCACCCCGGCCTCTATCGACCTCCACTGCATTAGAAAAAAAAAAAAAAAAAAAAAAAAACTCCCGCTTGAGGAGCAGCTAGATCAGCATGAGCAGAACTAGAAGAAAAAATAAAAGATAAAAGAAGTGTAAATGGAAAACCGACGCCACCGTTAGAGGCATCATTTGGTGAAAAATAAACGGACAATAGAAGGTGAGACTGTTTAAAAGTGACATGATAATAATAGATTGGCTAACAAGGCGCTTGGTTTCGTTGTTTTGGGTCTTGGAAAAATATAAAATTATAATAATTAACAGATAAAAAAAAAGGCTCTCTTCACAAATGTCAAACTAAAATCTAAGGGACAACCTCATTTTATTTTTTACAAACGCTCGAAATGAACTCCCCATGCATCTGCAAATTGTCGAACGTATTTTATTTTATAGGCTCTGATTTTTGATAATAGCACAAAAATGATTTTGTAACAAAAATTTCTCTCTTTTGAGATTTTATATGAAATTTTCAATTGCAACAAAACACCCCTATAAACCATCTATGCTTCGTGGTATTAGATCCAAATAGCGTTGCCTTATGGCATTTTGCCTAAAAGAATAAATGCAGGAAGTGTCTATTGCCCAATTAACTGTTTGCATCCATATTCACTTGCCAAGCTCCCGGGGGGAGAGGCTAAACATACCTTGATTTCTTAGATAGATAAATTCTCTACCTTCTAGATCTGAAAACTACCTCACTTGGTGCCATTTCCAATTGCTAACCAAGTTCATTTGCTACTTGGTATAGTCTACAGAGACTTCCACAAGGAAAATCTTTCTACAATAATGTTGAAGTCCAACAATCAAAATCTACTTCAATTAATAACGCTATTAGAAAATGATAAGAGTTTGTATGAGTTACGCCTCATATAACTTATATGAACTACATATTTAATTTGAATATTTTTGTATTAGGTATTACAAAATAATATTTATATATATTAACAGTAAGGGGCATAAGCAAGAGACAGATAAACTTGTCTTTTTTTTAAAGATTATTATCAACGAGGTTTAAGTTTTCATAAAATGCGTAAGTTAATAGATATTTTAAAATCAATTTTTAGTATAATTACTTTAATAATTAAGATGAAATAGATAGAAACAATAAATTGTGTTAAAATTTTATAATTATCCTTGATATTTATTATTTTGTTTATCTATGTAATTTTTAAATTATGATACCCATTAAATTACTCAAAATAAAGGTGCAACTCATATAAAATAGGCTCTTAAAAAATTGTTCAATTTACTTCTTTCTTGGGCTTTGCACGTAAATATTGGCAACCACATACACTACAAACAAGTTCTCCTCTTCTTTTCTACTAATGTAAATAAATATAAACAAATGAGATGATATTAAATTTTTTTTCAAGCCATGTCTTGTGTTTAGGGCAATCTTTCTTTATATTTCCCTTTTTTTTACAAAAAAAATAGTTGGATTCTCACTTGTTATTAAAATTGATAGGATTTTTGTCTTTTCCTTTATACGCCGACTTTTTTTCTTTGTTTATTTCATGAGTCATCGTATGTACATTGTCCCTCATATTATGAATCAATCTCCCTTTCACTTGAACACACATAGTCAGAAGTTTATTTATTAATTATTTTCTTTCTGTGTGTTATAAGTTATTCTAAAAGGACTGTATTTAGAATGGAGAGAATTAAGGTTGAAATGCATTAAAAAAGACTTAGAATTCTCAATTTCCAAAGATTTAAGCTGAGAAGTAATTTCTCTCATTCTCATAATATACTTACTCACATTACAAATGACGGTGAGTTTCATTGATGACAATTTTGTTATCAGAGTACTAACTAATGATTTGTTTGAAATCTCACACTATTGATCAATAGCCGTCATACATTCCTTGGCAAACTCACATTCACGAATTGGCCCACAAATACTAGTTATAATGCGAGACTTAATAAACATCAAACTCAAACAATTGGATCGCTCCCGATATTTGTATGGTAAATTCTCGCTTTGAGTACTAGATTTAGTGGAAGAGGAGGTTTATCTTTACGAAGAGCATATTCAAGGTTCATGTACCCCAAATGAAGGACTTTTTCCCTCTATTTCTAAGAAATCTCACATTTATCATCAGAAATTATTACAGATGAAATAGCTGCAAGAAACATATAATCATGCTTACTATTACAAATATTTAGACACATCATATACTCTCACTATAGTTGTATGTTTACCGATGGAAACATACTAAAATGAATCAATATGAAATCAAAATCTAATTGTGGGCAAAGATTTTAACACAAATTAGATTCATGTACTATTTTACAGATAAAACTATAAAAAAATATTGAATATCTCTCAATTCCTGTAGGCCAATTAAGAAACATAAATATTTTCTATTTAACTCTAATTAAATAAAATAATCATAATAACTTCCCTATGGGGTAAAGTATCATAATCACAATTTTTAATTAGAATTTAATGTATTAAAATCCATATGTGATTTGTATTTTACTGTATGTATATTTTATCTTAACATCAACACAATATATTTAAACTATTATGTCATGTTTAAACATTTACAAATAACCTAAAATTTATATATGAACACTCAATCATATGAATAATAATAAATAAACAACTCACAATTAGGTGTGGACAGTATTTGGACATCATATAGATAATTTGAATATCAATTGAACACCCTAAATAATTCATGGATATACTAATTTTATTGTCCAAACATAATTAAGTAAGTGTATAGACAGCTATATGAACCAAAATAGTTCAGTTAATATTCATATCCATGACCAGAGTATTTATTATACAAACAAATTAATCGAATTCTTTATGAACAAAGCACAGTGTATATCGATAGACACATAACTAATTGTCTAAGTGATCATTATAGACTATTTATTTATTCATTAAGTCGGTCATATAAAAATTACTCATAATTACCCATTAATTAAGCGAAAATATGAGTTTTAAATTATAACTTAAAATTGGACCTTCAATAAGTGGCATATTTCTAAATTCATGAAATAAGAATAAAGCCTAGAATGATTAAACAATCCAACCCATTTAAGGTCTTTATTTTAAATTATTAAAATTTATTCAACGATTTATTGGAAATTTTCAGTAATATGACATTTTATTAAAATTTAAGAGTATTTCTCCCCTTATTTGACATTAATGTGACATACAGGCCCTTATTTGATATTAATATAACATATAACCCTTAATAAGGTATAATTATAAAAAACTGAACCATATGCTTCTTTGGGTTCGTTCTTGCAAGAAGTTTTTTTTATTTGGCATTAACAATGGGTTATAGACATTATAAACATTATACTCTTACAAAATAACACACAAATCAATTGAATGAATCCAAAGGTTTTCACTTTCTTTCTAATTGGTTCTCTTTGACAATTTAACGATAATTATTGATATTGTCATCATACCAATTGAAAAATGAAAGTTTCTAATACAAAAATCATTATGATAATAGTTTAAAATGGAGAAATAAATTTTATAGAAAAAATTTACAGAAGGAAAATTCGAACGATGAATGCTCATACAAAATATTAATAAAAATATAAATATATTTAAAATAAATAAATTATACACCCTGTCATAACAAATTTCATAATTAGTTTACGCAATTGGTCTTTTGAGATCAGTGACCCGAAGAAAAATACCATATTTAATTTTTCCTATCAAGAAGTTACATAAATAATCACCTATAGAGATTATCTTTAATTATATCACCAATTAATATATTTAACTTATAATATATAAACTATATTTATGATGAAGACCACATAATTCCCATACTCACCACCTGCACCACCCCACCCTTAAATAATGCAAGGTCGATAAGAGAGTTCAAAAAAAATGGGAAAGGAAGAGTTCTTTGATTTTTTATAATCTTAGGGGAATGCATGGCTGTGGTGGGGATGGAGTTGGAGGGAGAAGTTCGCCATGTTGTCTGTTGCTGCAATTGAAGTGTATAAAGTTACGAGGGCTAAAAATATTTCTCCGCCCACCTCCATCGTCTCTCCCTGAAGCCTCTCAGTTCCATATCCATGGCCGTCGCCGGCATCTCCATCTCCAGACCTTTTGCTTTTCCTTTACGTATTGTGGTCTCTCCCCAGCCATGCACATGCACCGCGTATTAAATAGGTTCCTAGCAATGTTTATATATAAATCTTATCTCATACGTGAAAAGCAATCGCTTTAATTTTATCCTAACCGCTTTTCTAATTTGTTCTCATGCAGGAAATAATTGAAGATTACCCGTTGTAGAACGTTGGTAATCCGTTCCAAGAACCAGCGGTATCATTCTGAGTACTTTTTTTTTTTATAATTTGATATGTTAATGGGGATTTTAGGACTGGAGTTTACACAATTTAAATCCAACATTTGTTCTATTCTTAAGTTACCTGGAAAGTGTTTCGCCGCTTGTAATCTAACATGACAAGGACACCCTTTGATATATCTTTGATCTTGATCTGAAGTGCCAGTTCTTACTTCTCACAATCAGAAGATTGACATGTTATGATCTCTTCTCCCAGCAATGGAAAATGGTAATACATTTAGTAAGCAAATCAGAGTTTTATTTAAATGGAAACTGGTAATACGCATTGAACACCATTGTGACTTCAAGGTCTCCAATCGGAGCCTTGGAGAATCCTCTCCACCGCCTCCTTCACCGCCACCCACCCTCCATCGCCGCCATTACCAGCCCTGACCAGCGCCTGCTCAAGCTCCTCCGCCTCCCTCACCCGGGCCTCCCTCAACAAGCACCCGACCACCCTCTCCCTCACCGCCGGCGCCACCGCCACCCCGTCCGCCACCATCTTCCCAAACACCCTCATCACCTCCTCGGCCCGCCCGCCCCCGCCGGCGATCCCTCTGATCATCGCGCCGTAGTCCTCCTCCCCGGGGAGGCCGGCGACGGCGCCCCGCAGGCGGGACATATGGTCGAACACCTTGAGAGCGTCCTTGAGCCGGCGGTCGCGGAGGTAGGCGGCGGCAAGGAGGCGGTAGGCGGAGGGGAGGGCGTAGTGGCAGTGGGGGCCGGCGCGGCGGAGGGCCGTGAGGAGGGCGAAGGGCGGGGCGGTGTCGGGCTGGGCGGCGAGGCGGCGAACGAGGAGGGGTAGAGGGAGAGAGGGGAGCGGGGGGCGGAGGAGGAGAGAGGTGACGACGAGGCGGATGGCCTCCGACTGGCGGCCGGCGTCGAGGAGGCGGGGCACGAGGAGGTTGATCTCGGTGAGGTCTCCGGCGGTTATGGATGCGGCCGGCGGCGGTTTCTTCGCCGCCGGCGAGGAGAACCACCTAGGGCCAAAAGGGGAAAGTTTCATTTTCGCGTGGAAGTCTCGGTCGACTGCACGGCGGGTTATGGTCTGTTAGTCAAGGTTAATCGTAGTTAATTGTTTTTAATATTATTATTTATATAACTCAACTGTTAATCAAATTTATAACTAAATTTGTAATGATTAAAATCGAATTTTAATAGTTTTATTGTTGGTTAAACCGTCAAAATTTATGTTAATTTTTTACTATTTTGGATAACACATCCTCCAATAAAAAATATATAAAGTGTATAATAAAAAATCATAACCATCAAAAATAACTTTTGTACAAAATATGTAATATTTTTAATATTTAAAATAAAATAAATTATAATTATAATTATAACAAAAAGTGACTTCAACATTTTAAAATCCAATCATTACAATAATTTTATATGCTTTAAACAAAAAATATGTTTATAGGTTATGAGATGAAATTAAGTTTTATTTATAAAACATATAAAATAATATAACTAATTTCGGTAAAATTGATTAAATGGTTACGATTGAATCTTGTATCAGGTTATATTTCTCATCGGCTCGATTAAATTAACCATATTTATATTATTTAATTCTACATAATCGATAAATTTGTAAATTCGCTAACCATTTACAGCCCTCCACGCCATGCACCATGCACAAAATCCCGTCAATGATCACACAACTAAATAACACTCTTAATTCTCTCCCAATATATAAGGGAAAGTGTCCACTTCATGCAAATCTTAATTAGAATTTGTTTGATGGATTAGTGCTGTGAGAATCAATTTATCCATTTTTTAATAGAAAAATGATACATATTTATTGAGCTTTTTACTAGAAAATGGGGGGGGGGGATTTATATTACCATACAATAAAATCAGGTTTAATTACTTAAAAAACAGAGAAAATTTTAATTATAATAATAAAACTACCCCTCATTAATTTTTTTTTTTTAATTTAAACACGTCTGCACCTATGCCGTAACTTAAAAAAAAAAAATTGAAGTGTTTTGACCGCTGCTGCGGTGGCCAATGGCTAACCAAACAGAGCCATAGCTTGTGAACATGAATTTGCAAGAATGGTTTAGCTATGCACATTTCAATTTCCCAACTGTGCGACAACCAAGAGCTAATTTTCTCAAAGAAAAAAAAAAAGAAAAGTGAGAAGGAGCTGATTTACCGTGCGTGTGTCAAGTGTATTCTGTCAGTGGTACAGATGAGGAGGTTAACAAGAATTGGATCATACAAAAAATACATGGTCTCCATTTAGACAATCTTTCTATTTAATTCATGAGTCCAAAATGAGCCCTCTTGAGGCTTGAGTAATTGAATAAATTAGCCGATTCTACTTGGACTGGGCGATTTAAATCAGATTGGCTACAATTCATTTCAAATTTGGGGTCAAATCAGATTTTGAATTGGTTTTATAATACATTATTAAAATAACTTTAATTTTATATTAAGTAAATTATTTATACACTAATAAAATAAAATTTTAAAAATTTATAATAATAAAAATACCATTTTCTCTCCCTCTAGTGCTGTTACCCTTTCGCTCTGACATGGCAAGGCATTGCCACCAGGGGGAGGCAGGGCCGATGGAAGGATGGGTTAGGACTTGAGGCTGACAGGACAAAGATAAACAAGAGGCACAAAGAGGGGGGATGGGGCAAGGCAAATCCACTAAAGGGATGTCGTGCAACGATATGGGGGTAGGAAGGGCAGGGGTCGGCGCTGATGGCGGGGGTAAAGGAGCAAAGTCAGGGATTGTATTTTCGTAATTAAAAGTTAACTCGACTGTGACTCAAATAAAAAATAATAATTAATTTTAAATAATTTAAAAAATTCAAAAAATATTAAAATATATCACAAATTATAATACACATAAAAATATAAAAATAATATTAATAATTAATTTTTATATATTTATATTATGAATTATCAAATTATTATATATAACCAATTAAATCAATTTAAATCGATTCAACTGAATCGATTCTTAACTGATCTAGACATATTCGATCCGATTTTTCTAACTATGGGCTTGACAAACTGCTGGTAGTTGAGTCCAAACTTTACTCGAGTTTAAAAACTAACCCATTAAGTCTTCACTGATGAATGCAGCTGAATAACAAAGGTAAAACTGGCAAAAAAGCAGTTACAAAACGGGTTTACATTGTTGAATTCACATGAAAAGAAGCTAAAACAGTATTTTATCTTTATAAATGTCCAAGGCTTTTATCAATTTTTCGATGAACAATTTCCGATTCAATCGATATCTGCAAAAAGAATCAGCATAAGCTTTTCCACCTATGCCCAGTTTCAGCTATAAATGAAGATTTAAAAAAAAAGAAAAAGTGATTGCAATAATTAGTTCATGAACTTACAAAATCGCCGCCTCCCAGGTGCGCCTCATTTGAGGATTTGATTCTGCAAAACATTGGACATAAGCCAGTCCCTCTGGGAACTTGGGCATTGCGAAAAACTTAGAACTTGTAGGGATGAATGTCATACCCAGGATATTTCTATCTTCTTCTGAGGTGGTAGGAAAATCAGCCAGCATTTTTCGACATTCTTCCTGTAGCTCTCTTGCAGCTTTTCTTTCCTCGTTCGGCAAAGGAGGGATATCCCCATCTGACCATGTTGGCAGAGAACGTACAGCAGCTATAACAGCTCCATCAACAAAGGGGTCTTCTACTTCACCAGACAAACGGCCTGGAAAGGCTCTCTGACGTCTATTATCTAGCTCACCAACATAATCAAATACAAACCTATTTCAAGTTTAGAAATTATGATTCTTACTGTTGTAATAGTACTCGTCAGGCAGGCCGGCAATGTCAAAGACTGACAAGAAGGAATCCAAGTGAATTTTTGAATCACCAGAGAATTGTATAACATCCCAAGGGTTCTGCATAAAAATTATAAGATTATTATTCTCAAATTCATCGAGCATAATGCCCAATAAATCAATGATTTGGAAGATTCAAACTCAAAAATAGTGGTATTTGCTATAAACAACATAATTGGGTCGATCAGCAAAATTATCAGTAAGAGTTCTGAATGAACAGGCCTGGGATATAAAATACCGTTGAAGAAGAAAAACCATATCTCTCCACAAACACGCTGTTTCTGTCATTCATATAATTGACAGTCATCTGCATAAAAGAACAAATTGAAGCTCAATAAACATTTACATATAAAGACAGTAGAAATCCTCTCTGCTGAACAAGGGTATATTTTGTACAGTTGAAGACTCCGGTGAGAATGATATGATGAGATGCAATTGTCATTTACATAACATGAAATGCTATTTGTAAAAAGGTACTACCTCATCTCCTTTTCTTATGCGCTGGCCGGCGTTGATCATGACTTCAAGCATACGGTCCTTGAATCTCCAGTGAAAGAAACAGTTCGGTTGGAAGGAATGGTTCAGCATATCTAAGAAACACAATTTTGATTATTTATACTTATAGCAAAAGTACCTGCCCAAAATTTGACTATCTAGTGCACGACAACAGAACTACCAATGTTTTATTGTGAAACTAGGAAGAGACCGAAGCCATTGCCTACTAAAATAACTTAAACGTGGAAAAACTTACCAGCATAAGGAACTAGCATGCTTGAATCTTGAACGAGTGCACCCATTCTTGTCTGTAAGTTTATGCAACGTGTTTGGGCAATGCTCAGAGCCCAAATAAATCTGTCTGGCTCACGGGCGAGTCTTTTTATCTTCAATGGTACAGCAGAATGCTAGGTACACAATTTATTTTCTATATCAGAGCAAGTTCACTCCCTCAAGGTCAAACAAGTTACACTTGGGGAGCAATCAGAAGAAATATCTTACCCAATTCTTCTCCCAAAACTCTAAAGCTCTATGATGCTGTTCTTTAATAGTTGCTGCCAAATTTCCATCCTGAAGCTCAAATAGCTCTTCCTAAAGAGTCATAAAAGTGTCCATCGCAATTGTTGCTATTTTATTCCCATAAAATAAACAAAGCATTTTTATTTGGTAAAACAAATCTGGGTAAATAAAAATGAAGAGTTTCTAATTTAGGCATTTAAATACACTGTCTTTGAGAAGACGGGGAAGGACTACTCACCTCATTAGCCAATAACAAGCTAGTGCATTCATCTGCACTTGGCAAAAAGTCACCATATAACTGCCAGAAATTTCCCTCACAATCAAATGAGAAGAGTAGAAGGCATGCCAATCTTAGGTCCCAATCTATCTGACAAAGAAAGCAGAATAAGTAAGAACTTCATATGAAAGTAACCATGCAGGATAAACTAGTGTCGACAAAACAAGCTTTTTATATCATGCCAGCTAATATCAAGTTTCATTGGGGATCACACCTAAACCCTAAACAAAAGCCAACAAAGATGTGTTTCTTTGACAAATTTGGTGATAAATAGGCAAGGCACTCTCCAACACGACAGTACAATAATGTATTAATAAGGTGAGACTAATAATTTTACCTCAGGATTCGTCGAGTTAATAATATCAAATATAGGATGACCTATTGGAATAATATCCGGAAAAAACATCCATGGTAGCTTCTGACTGATTGTTAGCATTAGCTCAAGTGGAATCTCCATAATGACCTGAACAAAGACTAATACAGTTTTTGTTATGCTGCAAATTTTTACTATTGTCATGACATATTCAAGCAAACTCAAAACAAAAAGTAGGTCTTTGAAGGAAACATGCGTAAGGAAGATATGCTTTAGACTGATAGTACACTCACCTTTGAACATAGAAGCAAAATTCAAAAACTATAATCTACAACGAGGGCAGAAGGTAAATATTGTTAAATTGCATCCACTTAATCCCAGATAAGGTGTCAATTGACAATTGAATTCCAGAACATTTGCGGTGATACAACCAGGTAGAGTCTTTGTAACTGCATTTTTAGTTGTAAACAAAACGGCATACCACACAAATTCCACCATTTTCAGGTGATTACTAAGGCATATTACCAATTTTAGGTGATAAAATAATTGATAATTCGGGAAAATACAGTCTCCGGGGATCTTTCTTTCATATTTAAAGAATATTCTATTTCAACCTTTTAACTATTCTAGGATTTCTAATTTTCTCTTTCTCATCCACCTGATCCAGACTATTCATTCCAGAGATATCAATTTCCAATTTTTATAGCGTCCATCCATGTTCTTTTAGACCTTCCTCTACCACGTATCTCTTCTCGTACAAGAACAACAATCAATGTGGTAAAAGTAATCGGCGAGCAAGCACCGTATCACATTGCCTGAGCTACTACAACAAAATGAGTACTCAAACATGAAATTGCAATCTGTTACAAAGAGACAGCGTCGCTTGGCCGAAAGGAGAAGAACAGGATCATTCCAAAAATAACCAGATTCCAAAATCCAACTACAACAGAAGAACAAACTCACTCTGGCCCTCCGGAGTGGCTCAACGTCTCTAGAAGCATACACTCCAAACCCACTAGGCCCTTCTCTAAATTCAACACCATACGCCCGAAAGCTTCGAGCAAATCCAATCTTGTAAAAATCCGGATCAGCTGGCTCCATCTTTCATACACCAACAACACAAATAAACTTTTCAAGCTGCAAATGAATGGCAATAAAACTTGCAACAACAAAAGAAAAAACAAATAGTGATGGGCACCTCAGAGGAAGGAGCTTCGGTCCGTAGAGGCTCAAAAAGTCTGAAAGGCGGCGCCTCAACGGAAGCAGCATTGATGAGTCCAACGCCTTTACTCTTCCTTCTCACCACCGTCCTCTTCAACGCACCGTGGCAACCTTTTGCAGGCCATTCGGGCTGTTTCCGCAACAAAAACAATATCATGATATGCACGAGCAGAGCAAGAGACAGACAAAGGTGGGAGTTTTGGAGAGATACCTGATGACTGAACAGTACAGAGGGGCTTGCATGATGATGGTACAAGATTACAGCGGCCATTCTTGGGGGGGAATGGAGCTTTGGGACTGAATATGGAGTTCAAAGGTGGAGTCTTTTAGGCGCCAAGGTGAGGGGAGATGTCGGAGATTATCCAGGGAAAGATAGACAAGGGCGAGGAAGGCGCAGAAGAAGATATTGATGAGATGGGCCTCTCATGAAGATGGGCTAAACTAAGCATAGGCCTAAACAATTGCCTAATTGTCAATAATTAGAGGCGAGGATAATTCGGTGAAAATCAAAAAACCGAACCAAACCTAAACATACACAAACAATTCGGTTGAGTTTCGAAATAGTTCGGTTCAGTTTTCGTTTAGGCCGTAATAAAACCGATGTGTATTTGTATATTGATATTTCAGTTCGGACCAAACCGAATTAACCGAAATTTT
The DNA here is from genome assembly GCA_032619315.1 of Piper longum. Classification (NCBI taxonomy): domain Eukaryota; kingdom Viridiplantae; phylum Streptophyta; class Magnoliopsida; order Piperales; family Piperaceae; genus Piper; species Piper longum. The sequence goes on from JAVDBV010059881.1 coordinate 19,185, forward strand.
AAGAAAGAAAAATTTCATGCCAACCGATTAAACGGAAACCTAGCGTTCTACACATTATGTTTGGATTGATTGTGCTTTGTGACCAAAGATACATGCATGCGAAGCTTTTTTCCCATGGCTATATGTTTGTCAAAATGTGAATACTTACGATTATAAACGTAACTCTGGATTGGTCTAATTAACTGCGAATGAAATGTGAGTGTTCTTAGGAATTTCGATGTTCGATTTGTTAAGCATAATGAGCCTCTAAAAGGGACTTATAATAAGTTTCATGGATCTTCTTTAATTTAAAAATAAAAAAATAAGAATTTCATGTAAAATAATCACAAGAGAACAGAAGAGAGAGGAAGGGGGGGGGGGGGGGGTTGTGCTGGCTCAATTTTCTTTTTTTTCTTTATTTAGATATTTTGACCCGGTGTCGTAGGCATAAAGGAACCACACCAATCTATCCCGAACTTAGTGGTTAAACTCTACTGCTGTGACTTCTTTTTGGTACAATTTTTTTTTTCAATTTCTTCTCATCATTTCTCACGTTTTCTTTGTCCAAATATGCAATGGCAGGAATTTTTCCACTCCATTTGACTAGTTTTGGGTATGAATCCCAAACAACCTATTTCCGTACGGAAATGTGAAAAAGAAATGGATTTTTTCCCCTTTCTTTTATTGTGTAAAATCAATTTGTATAACATTTCTTCTTTTTTTACATTTGTGAAATCATTTTCCCTCGAGGGGGGTAATTAAATGAGAAGAATTTATAAAATGGGTTGCAAGCTATGCCTAGATCTCAGATAAATGGAAATTTTATTAATAAGACCTTTTCCATTATAGCAAATATCTTGTTACAAATAATTTCGACAACTTTAGGAGAAAAAGAGGCATTTACCTATTATAGAGATGGTGCGATTTGACGGTGTAAGTTTTTCTATTTTGACTTGCTTCCGCGCCGTGATCGAATGAGAATGGATAAGAGGCTCTTGGGATTGACGTGAGAGGGTAGGGATGACTATATTGCTTGGAGCGAACTCGAGGCTAATATGAAGTGTCTAGACACAAGTTATGCCTTGGAATGAAAGACAATTTAGACTCTATTTTTAGATGCATAACAAATAAAAAAATGTAAGATTTTAAATAAATCAACAAATAGTAGGATTAGCGTCTTATTGATTAAATAAAAGAAATACAATCGAGCATTTTGCTCGTGAGGAGTTGGATGAGAAAAAACTCTCATGTCCAGTTTTGCAGTAGGGATGGGGTTGGAAAAATACCCGTCAACTATAACCCAAAAAGAACTAGATTCCGTAATATTAAAAAAAAATCGACGATGGATTTGATAAATTATTCATTGATAAAAAAAATAAAAGATTCATTTAATCATAATCAGAAATCAAATCGAAAGAGTTGCAAAGGATAAAAAAAAAGAATATTTCTAATTTAAGATAGAAATCCTAGTCCTAACGAAACTGGTTGGTATGAAAAGGAGAAAGGGCGAGAATCAAAAAACTGGATATTTGGAAACCAAAAATTCGTTAATTTGAATTTGAAGATTTGCTTGCATTTTTTGGTTTCTAAAATGAGATCTTTAATTTTGACTATGATTATTTAATAGTTTAAGTACAATTGATATTGTTGGAGTAAAGTCCAAATATGGAATCTTTGGCGTCAACCCATAGGGTTTATAGAAATTGGAAAAAAAATGGGTCTCTCAAGAAACAAGGCTTTTTCATTAGCATATATACAACTACCAATATCATCTATGACCAATGTGAGATAAATCCAACAACTCTCATTTACACATCGGGCACCCCCGAAAGCTAATAGGAGTCAATAGGCCCCCAATGTAACACCCCAAATCCGGTTCACCATCGTGAACCGAACCGGCATGTTACAGGCCCCGATTAGGTCGGCTAACCCAAACCTAACTCGTGCGGATCCAATCTCGGCGTCTTAAGATGTGGATACCACTCGTCATGTATGGATGAATGCATAAACCTAAACATGATACTACATGGTTGACATACAACTAATTTTCACAACAATATAATTGCAATCAAAATCAGTAAAAATTCTAAAACAAAACGGACAGAATTTCCCCTAAAAATGTAATTAGGGGCCACCCT